>PVKS010031064.1:0-23774 GCA_004027875.1 Aplodontia rufa
AGGTGAACTTTTTGTGAGAGCAGAACAGGTTCTGTGGGTCTTTTTCCTGTCTTCTGCCTTAAGGACTAAGCTGTTGGGTTGGGAGATCCGTCCCAACCCTTCTTTGAGTTGGGGTTTTGTCAGGAGAGTTGATTTCACAAGACAACCCCTTTTACTCTAAACTGTTTGTTACCCTTTTTCAGAATTCCAACACCTCTTGCGCTAGAAGTCAATTAGCAACATGTATAATCAAAGCTTACAATAAACAGTATTGAAAAATATGGAACGCTTCACGAATTTGCGTGTCATCCTTGCACAGAGGCCATGCTAATCTTCTCTGTATCGTTCCAATTTTAGTATATGTGCTGCCGAAGCAAGCACTCCATTTTACTTCTTAATACACACACAGACTGAAAATGTTGAAAAATATTTTCCAATAATAATATATCAATGTCCTTCCATTCACTTTTTGCCTTAGCATTCCAATGAGATTTGCAATATGCAACCTATTAAAATTGGATAAGGTGAACCTGCCTATACCCCTAGTTCTCAAATTATTCAAACACAGGTGCATGAAAATCACCTAGGCTGCTTGTTTTAATTGTAGATACAGGATCTACCTTCCAACTACTGAAACAGAATGTGGTGAGATGATGTCCAGAATTGGCTATCAATCGATCAATCAATCATTGGTCAAAAAATAGAAATATGTATAGAAAAAAGATACTCTGTATACATAGAAGAACTTCAAAATGGTCCTCTAACTTAATGAAGTTTAAGAATCAGTGTTCATACCAATTCTGCTTATTCTTGGCATGAGAATCTTGGTGAATTGTCAGTTTAAGTTCATTTGGTTGAGACTGCTTTCCACAATACACAATGAACATTTGAAGTTTGGAATTGATAAGAGGCAAAATGATTAATGGACACACCTTACATTCATGATAGGATGATTTTATTAGATCACATATAACAAATTGAAAAACAACAGAGACAATTGAGATAGAATTAAGTGATAATTAAAGTTTAAGTTGGTTCAAGTTATAAGGCCCAATGTCTTTTCCTAGGAATTAGTAACATCCTAACCAAAAGGGGCTAATAATAAATGTTTGTCTGGCAGGGTCTTTCATTTCTTTCTGTGTCATCCTGGCTTACTCTTCTTTGTCTCTGGTTTTAGTGGAATAGTGGCTTCCTTGTATTAACCATGAAATTCCAGTGCTGGGAGATAATTCACCATAGTTCTCTCATTTCTGCAGATCTTGAAGCAGAGGAATTAACTGCTTTTTTTTTCTGAGCTATAATTGCAAGAATGTTCCTATAGCAAATGACCTTGAAAGACAGAAGTAGCATCTACCTCAAGATCAAAGAGCAAGTTTGCTTAGTTAATACTAAGAAAAAATGGATTCCAATTTTCCAAGCTCAGGTCTCTCTCCTGTAAATCAACCCTTTCATGAACAGATGTCGCCTGGCCCTCTTCACATCACCCTATGGGAACTGGGGATGGGGTTCTGGTGCAAGGAAAGGCTGGTATGCTGGCTGCATTTAGTGCTGTAATTAATTGCCTTTTGTCCCCAGCCCAGGTGTCAGTATGCTTCCTGGCAACATCCACGAATCCGTGGCAGGGTAATTTACTAGCTAGAAAGTAAGGTGAAATCTCAGATGCTTCAGTTTTTCATAGTCAGTTGCATAACATTTTTAATTTCTCTCTACTTACTAAAATTTCAGACTAAGCAAAACACTTTAACAACTTTATTTGTATAATTTTAGTTATCTCTGGTGGTAATCTGTGGAATTTCAGGAAGCTCCTGCTGCTTTGAAGAAATGCTTAGAAAATCCCCTCTACAAGTAATTTGTAATACCCAATCGTGGCATCTCCCTTTTAACCAGGTATACACCATCGTGGCCTAACTCTCCTGGGTGTTCCCATATGTGTTCTTCTAGAGGGAAGGTCTGGCATCTTATACCCATATTGCCTCTGCATATTCAGCAACTTCCAGGTTGAAGCAGAAATGCAATAAATATCTTAACTGTTCATGTGATGAGAGGAAAAAGGACAGTAGTGATCTCCTACCAATTTTATCTCTGTGATATGTAGACTTACAAATATGTGTATTTCATTTTATTCCCTGTTTTAAATAAATACAGACCTAGATGATTTTAAAGTTGAAAAGGATCTTAGAAATCATCTATGTGCAACCTCTCACAAAAGGCAGGTATGCACCTTACAGAAACCATAAACAGCCATTACTGAAAAACTTTGAGTGATGGAAGTTGACAGATTCCACAGTAAAGTGTATATTGAGACTAAAGCTTTTAGGAATTTTTTTTTGAGATATTCATTGCTTGCTTATACTAAACATAAACCGGGTATCCTAATCATCTCTAACCATTAGTCCTAAGCTTACCCTCTGGACCCAACACTAAATTAATCTATTCCTTTTCAGGTAAGAAAAGCATCTTTTTCCTTAAGTAAACAGTAAATTACATCAATTATTTTTAAAAGGCACGGCTTCAAAGTCTTTGGTTATTCTGGTGAAACTCATGCTAAACTGCACTATCAAGTGTTTGGTCTGCAATGACCTAAAAGCAAAGGTTAATACAGCATTAGCCTTTTTATGCATAGGTATCATAGTGTGGATTTATGTTGTGTTCACAGTTAACTAGAAATGTCAGCTCTTTCTTCACATGATTTTCTCACAGCCAGGCTCATCTTATTTTAAATTCATGCAATTGATTTTTTTCTTTTATCTAAAGTAATCTAAATAACTTGTGCTAAATTAATTTGATAGATTTTAATCCATTTTTCTATCTTCTTTAAATTCTTTTTGAATTTTCTTTCTGTAATCAAAACTATTGGTGACTTTTCTAAGTTTTATCATTTCAAAATCTGAAACAAATGCCTTTTAAGCCTTTACCCAGTTATTGATTAAAACAACTGATAAAACAGGGCAAGTGGAAAAAAAACAAAACCCTTTGATCTTCAACTTTAAACTTCTCTCATGGTTGACATTATTGTAAAGATCTATATTTTCTATGTATGATTATTTTAAAGGCTTCGAATTTGTCTTCCTGCTTTTTCAGCTAGAATTTTATTATTTACCCTTTTTCATAAAGCTACGATACTTGAGACAATGTAATCAGATGCTTGCTAAATTTTGAAAAAAAATTGATTAATTTTTTATTATAAAATTTATAAATTTTTGTTGTAGAATATTTCAAATACACAGAAAATACACAGAGAAAATAGTACCAGTTGGTCCTAGTACAAAGGTAGCTGTCTACATCAGAAACTATTCACAGAGCTATAAAATAACACACAGCTAAACAAAGAAGCAAAGATAAAACCACACAAAATGCATAGCTTCAGCTTTATGAGAAAATAGACAACACTACCACCGTTTATTCATCTGTATATAAAGAAATCAACATGAAATGCAAAACACCTACTCTTAACCTTCTTACTATCACTTCAAAATGTTTTATGCCAAGAACAGGGCTAAGTCTGCAGAGGCTGCACCGAAAAGAGAAAAAGGAGGCACACATGAGGAAACCACAGAAAAGAAAATTCCAACCCTGAACACAGGTCTGAAATCTGATAGTTGAAAAGTACCAGGTGTCATGAAAAGACATGAAAATATATATGTCCAAGGTTGGAAGTCTTGGGCAAATATTAATTTCAGGGCAGGAAGGGGTGGGTAGAGATGACAAATGGAAAGGGTAAGGCATCATTTTAAACCATAGCGGTGAAGGGGTTACTGATTCTGTGGTGTCCGTAGGTCTAAAAGTTGGTAGTAAAGAAACTGGACCCAAAAGAATTCACTCATCTGTGGAGGCTGGAGCTAGACCCTGGCCATTGAGAAAGGAGGTCTATTATGTTTTAAATCTGGTTAAGGTGTAATGCCTTACAACCTAAGGCATTTGTAGAGATGTATTGGGGGGGGGGTAAGGGTGGGTAATTGGGAGGGGCTCTCAGGTGTAAGTCTAATTTACACAATTTTTATATATATATGTTATATTATTTCATTAGAGTCTTGTTTGACTGTTCAACAAATAAATTTATGAATAAAATGAAAAAAAAAAGAATTCAGACATAGGCAAGGTTTTGTTGGGAGTGGGGTCCACTAGAGGAAGAAGGCAGTCAGCACTCACCGAGAATGTCAAGCTAGCTCAAAGGAAGCACAAAGGTGTGCTGCTTTCATGGCATCCACAGGACAGTCCTAGACCCAGCCTTTTGTCATCTTGTGGAAATCTGGAGAGGAGGAGGGGTTTCAGTTGCTCCTGCACTTTCCTTTGTCATACCAGCCCCTCTCCTGACCTTGTTTTTCCACAATTTTATTTATTCTTTGTAGATACGCATGACAATAGGATAAAGATTGACATCCTTATAAAAGTTAACCATCTTAAGCCTCACCTCAGGGTGTGTTTACTATGCCAATAAGGTAAAGGTCCCTGCAGGTTACTTTGGTGACAGTCCTACACATGCCTTTCCCCTTGCCATCTGGAATGTGCTCCTTATCATCTGGCCAAGTCCCTAACATTACCTCGTCTTCTAGATATTTCTGCTAACCACATACCCTCAGAAGGTGGAGCAGGATTCTCAACCTTCTGCCTCCAGGGGTGCTAACTTAATTCCAAAGCTTTGGGGATTGGTTCACTTTTTAAACCCTAAATTTCTGGTATGTACTTTGACTCTATAAGACTGATAGTTTGCGGGTCTCATTCCCCCTTTGAAGAGATTGCACTTTCTAAATCTTAAGATAATCCTATTTTTCATGGGCTGGAGATGGAGCTGACTATTTAAAGAAGAAATTTAGAGAAAAATTAGAGCTCTTGAAGAAATTAAAACAAGCAACAAGGTACATGAATTATTTCCTCCCAAACTCACCACCAACAGAAAAGTTATTTTAAAAAGTGACTTCCTTATATTAACACAAAAGGATTTTTTTTTGAAATGAGAACACTATGAAATGGACAGCATAAAATTAACCTACTTCCATATAAATCTGCAATAAGATAAAAATATAAAATGATAAACAAGATATCTGATGAACCCCTCCCCCAAATACTAGTTAAATCAGAAAGAAAAACTAAAACGCAACAATCAAAATGAATGAAATGTCCCAAAATAAGCATTCAAAGACAATGCTTAAATAAAATTTGAAAATTTAATAACAAAAATAGATAAGATACCAAGGAAGGAAACAAGTCAATTGCAGTCCACAAAGAAAAGAAAAAGGCATGCATGTAGGATTAAGGTGAAAGATAATTGAGAATAGGTAGTCAAAATTTAGTAGGGAGAATTAAATAGAGGCAGATTAACAAACAAATGAAAAAATGAGATAAATAAATTTAAAATGAGTCAGCAAGTGATTTAAATGGAAAATAGGCAAAGAAGATCTAACATAAAAATAATAGAAGACCCAAAGACTATCAAATAATACAATATAACCTATATATAAACTATAAACCAGAGATTTTTATTTTGGGTCACCATGAAGTAAGCAAAGTAGAGACTTAACATTCCTAACTCAACAACTAGGAAACTGGAGGAAATGTGTAAGACAGCTTTTCTTCATATTGGAGATCAGAGTGAGGGACTATGACCTGTTAGAGAAGAAAGACAGGTGAAGTGAGCCTCATGGTCATTCAACATTGGGGTTCTCCAGCAAAGTCTTATGGTCTCAATTGAGTTGATGAGGGGAAAGGGGAAAAAAACAAACAAACAAACAAAAAAACCCAAACCATGCTTAATTCCTTGGCTGACCATCAATTCTGAGAATGCACACAAGACCACTAAGGAAATTGGGCTTAAAAGTTTAGTGTAGAAGTCTCAGGGCAAAACTGAGAGAGCAATTTTTCAGAACATGACAGTTCTTTCAGTCTGAATACAAGCAAATTAACAAATGATGGGAATAAAAAGATAGAACTACTCTGTGGAAAACAACAGAATATTTAATCATTATAATATATTATCTGAAATATATACTTACCAATGAAAAATTATGAGGTATGCAAAAAATGAAAATTAAAAGGGAAATGTAATATATATACCAGAACAAAAGTAGTCAAAACAATTTGGAAAGAAGCAGCTGTTGGATAGAACAAAGACTTCAAAGCTTTAACATATTATAAATACACTAAAGAATTAAAATAAAGGTTCAAGGAATTAGAGGAAAAATGATAAAAGTGAGTAAACAAGAATATGAAAAAATAAAATCTTTCAAGAAATATAAATTATATAATTGACAAAAGCTAATCACAGAAAGTTAAAACTCACTAAGTAGGTGAAAAGGTTGGTGGACTTAGACTACTTGATTTTCAGACACACTAAAGCAATAGAAATAAAAAGAGTGAGATATAGCCTAAGTAAAGATGTTTAGGTCAATGAAGCAAAAAAGAAATCATTGAAGTAGATCCTCACAGTTGTATTAAACCAAAATTCTTGAGACCAAGGGATCTATGAAATAAGACAATTTATTGATCTCGTAGAGATGCTGGCCAGAAAAATGCCCCGGTCCTGTCACAAGCACCACAACTATTAGCAGTAGGTTAGATATCAATTGCACCTAAGAACCAAAAACATTTTTATACTGAATTTGAGGAAAGAATACATAATTGGTTTACACTGAATTTACATTGGCTCTAGATAAGTGGTATAGATTAATGTAAAGCAGGGAAAGTGTTAGGATAGGAGGCCAATCCATAAGGACTTCTTATTGCTTCTGGATTGGTGGAGGTTAAATATCTGGAAAATTCTTTCATAAATGGGTGAAGCTACCTGGGGCTTGAAGCAAAACTTTAACATACATTTAGAAATACAGAGAAGTATTTTGTTTTGTTTCATTTTGGCCCATCTCAGTGAACTGGTTAATTTTCTATCTCTCTTTCTCTTCCTGCCCTTGTAATTAAATTTAGGACATCTCAGTACTTTTTTCTTATAATGAGTAATTGATTTCTTACAAAGACAGAAAGGTAAGTCCTTGAGAGAAAGGTTGAAATTGTCAGTTAACAATATTTGGACAACTGGATCGCCATCTGTAAAAACAGACTTCAACTTCACATTGTACACAAAATTAATTCAAAATAACTCACTGAACTACTGTAAAAATTAAAGCTATAGAACTTCTAGAAGATAACAGCAGACCGTCTTTGTGACCTTATGTTAGGGAGGACTGAAATTCCTCAGACACAACCTAGAAAACAGAAGGATAAGATTAAAAATGGATGAAGTGGATTTCATCAAATTTTAAAATGCTTGCTTTCTAAAAGGTACACCTAGGAAAATCATCACGCTACCACAGACGGAAAAATATTCACAACCCAAATATCTAAAATATGATGATATTCAGAAAATATTTAAAATTTTTTTCAGGTCAATAATTTATAGACAGATTAGCCTCAAAAACCTGGCAATGTGTTTGAATAGAAACTGCAGGGTGGGAGATGCTCTATGATTGGACAATAGTTGTATTACAATATTAAAATGTGTTCAACATTATTTAGCAGGCAGAGTTAAATTACAATGACAATTAGATGCCACTCTATACCCATGATAATGGCTTGAATAAAAAAAAAAACAAATTTTAAAATACTGAGATACAAATGTTGGCAAGAAGGTCAAGTACCCAGAGCACTCATGTGCTGTGGTGATGCCAATAAGATACTTCAAGAACTTCGCAAACTAGTTTGGCAGTTTCTTTTTTCTTTCTTTCTTTTCTTTCTTTTCTTTCTTTCTTTCTTTCTTTCTTTCTTTCTTTCTTTCTTTCTTTCTTTCAAGAGAGAATTAACTTTATTTAGTTTTTCATCTGGCCTCTGTTTCTCCAATACTTAGTTGTGTATGTGGTGCTGGAGTTGAACATGATTCCTCATGCATGCCAGGCAAGTGCTCCAACTGCTGAACTACCACTCCAGCCCCAATTTGGCAGTGTCTTATAAAATTTAATACACACATTCACCACACCATCCAACAATTCCACTCTCTTTTTTCCAAGAGAAACAAAATATTTGTTTGCACAAAGATTTGTCCACAAATATTCACAGAAGGCTTATCTAGTAGCTCAAATGTGAAACTATCAGTGGGAAAATTCTCAAATTATAGTACATACCCACAATAGAATGCTAGTTAACAGTGAAAAGGAATAAATTATTGAAAAATTCAACGCAATGGATAAATTCTGAAAACTATGCTGAGAAAGAAAAACCAGATAAAATAGAAGTCAGACGCAATACTGTTCACATAACATGACCTAATTTATATGAAATTCTAAAAATCTCAAACCTAATCTGTAGTGTTAGAAATCAAATTAGTGATTGTTTGGAGCTAGGGAATGGAGTGGTGGGATTGATTGAAAGGTGGCTCAAGAGAACTTCCTTGAGCTCTGAAAAGTCCTATATCTGGATTTGGGTGGCGATTGATTCGTGAGTTAGCTATACAGGATACACATTTATCAAAAGCCATCAAACTCAACTTTTTCTTTTCTTTCTTTTTTTTTCAGTACTGGGGATTAAATCAAGGGACACTGACCACTAATCCTTATCCCAAGACCTTGTTTTTGTTTTTTTTTTTTAATTTCAAGATAGGGTCTTACTAAATTACTGAGGCTGGTTTTGAACTTGTGATCATACTCAGCTTCCCAATCTGCTGAGATTATGTAGTCATGTGTCAACACGCCCAGTTAAACTCTATATTTTTTAATGGTTGGATTTTAATATATGTATACTATATCTCAGCCATTTTTAGTAGTTAAATTTCAATTATGTCAATGATATTTCACTGCAATTCAGTTATGGTGGGGGGAATCTGTAATTAAAGAAAACTTTCTTTTCTTGTAATTACGTATATAAATGTGACCCATCACTGGGTCACTGGAATAAATGACTGAATTTTCTGAACTCCATGACATATCCTAGTAATGCTACTATAATTTAACGATGAAAAATTCTCAGGATTTACATTTAGAAAACCAAAGTCAGAAAATAATATAGGATCAAACTTCTAAAAATCAACTTATAAAATAAGGCGATGGTGGGCCAGCTAGAAAGGACTCAGGCTGTTTCTATGAGTCTTTCTTGATCTTCCACCAACTGAAAAATAATGTGAAATTTGAAGCAAAAGGGTTGGTAGTGAATATTTAATATTTAATTGTTAATGTATTTCAAAACAAAGAATAAGGAATGTAGAATAGTGTATAAACAGAATTTCACAAAGCACAAAGAATTCACCTTAACATATAGAAAAAAAGTTAAAATGAAAAAAAGTTTATTAGTTGTTGGAATGGAACTCAAATGACAATCAGGTAAAAACCAATAAATAGAAATAAAAGTTAAAGTAAGAAAAAAGGAGAATATACACACTAAAGGTAAAATTGAAAAATATTATTTTTATAACAAATTGAAACACTCCTAATACAGTAAGAGAAACTTAAAAAAAGATGATTACATGAGAATATCATGTTTTAATTTCCGAGAAATAGTCAATGTTAACTAGTATTCTTTCCAATGTCACTCCCCCTCTTCCTCCATTTCTTTCTCCCAATCTCTCCATCTCCTTTTTCTCTGTCTTGTATTCAGTCTCCATAGGCATTATTAGTACACTTCTATATTTTAGGACTGTATTTTCATACGATATTTCATCTTGACATTGTGCATGCCACTCATGTTCATTAACAACATGTTTTATAGATCTCCTATATAAACCATGTCATAGATAAATTGATGTTTGTTCCAAAAATCTAGTTGGCTCATTCTGCTTTTATAGGCAAATATGTATCCATTTAACTCATTCAATATGGCTTTATAAGATGCCTGTTGCAAACAGTACGTCTACTGTTTGCCACTCTAGGAAGATAGGCAAGGAAATAATAATATGTGTAATTAATGTTGTTGTGGAAATTGAGAGAGAAGTGAGAGCATATCTTAAGGATATTTCTTCAATCTTGAGTCTAGGCTTAAGTATTCCTGTAGAAGGAAAAGAAATTTAAGATGATGTATGAATATGGTGAAGCAGGCTTGGGAACAGGAAATGGGGACCATTCAATTCTACTTCCTGAAGTGTTTTTTTATCACTTCTAAAACTATGGATTTGTTTTCCCTCTGTATATGGGAATCTATATTCACTTTTAAATCTACAGGTTTTTAAGTTTTTGTAAAACATTGTTCAGCCTATTTTTTTTCTCTAATGCTTAATTGGTAAGGATGGTAATGGCATCTTACCTCTTCCATGTTAAGATAACAAATTTGCTTTTCATGTTTTCTCTTCCATTACTGTACTGCTTTAGTCAGGATATTTGATGCTGTGACTCAAAGACCTTACAAGAACAATTTTTAGAAGGAAAAGTTTATTCGGGGGGGTTCCTGCTTTAAGAGGTCCTAGTCCATAGACAACAAGCTTCATTCCTCAGGACCTGAGGTGAGGCAGAGCATTATTCTGGAAGAGTGTATTGGAGGAAGACAGGTCAGTGCATGGCCACCAAGAAGCAGAGAGAGAGTTCCTCACCAGGAACAAAATATATATCCCAAACTCATGCCCCCAGTAACCCACCTCCTCTTGCCATAACATACTGACCTACAGTAACCACTCAGCTAATCCATATCTGTGGATTAATGCACTGACTGGGTTAAGGCTTTCATAACCCAATCATTTCACCTCTGAGCATTCTTGCAATTATCCCACACCTAATATTTAAACTATAACACCATTTTTTTTATCACTTTTGTTTTTGTGAACTGAAATTTAGAATCAGATTTTATGAATAATGTATTTTCCATCATTATCTTTTTTAAAGAATTGCTTTCAACATTTGCTTATGTTATAAACATTTTTAAGAGAGTTTATTTTTTTCATCTGGTTTTTGTTTTTCTTCCACTTCTTTTTTTTTATTCCGAAATTTATTTGTTGAACAATCAAACAAGCTTCTAATGAAATTATATAATATATATATATAAATTTTGAAAATTAGATTTACCGCCAAGAGCCCCCTCCAATTACCCACCTTTATCCCTCCACCCTCCTTTCCAATACATCTCTACAAATCAGATTTTATGAATAATGTATTTTCCATCATTATCATTTTTAAAGAATTGTTTTCAACATTTGCCAATGTTATAAACATTTTAATGACCATTAATCCTACATGTAACTGGCATTGTTGGTAAGATCAGGTATTTTATACCACATTTATCCATGGTTTAGTTTCATATGTTGACAGATTTTTGTTTGAGTGGAGTGTTTCAAATTCTTTTCCAAAAAAGTGATATCTTTCGTGAGATACAGATACATCTTCCTGTGCATAACATTTTAAAGGAAGATTATAATTAACAAACTAGTCAGTGCATTTTGGCAAGATTTGTTCTTAAAAAATGAAATATTCGTCAAGACCCAGCTTAAATTCCTTCTAAATGAAATATCCAGAATAGGTAAATCTGAAGAAACAGAAAGTAAATTACTGGTTGCCAGGGCTGCATCACTGGGGAGATGAGGGTGAAGCTAAGTCGTACAGTGTGGGGTTTCTGTATCTCCATTTCATTTTCTCTGGGTCACAGAATGCAATGGGTGATGGCTGCACAGATCCATACATAAGCCAAAGCCTTTGAATTGTACACTGAAAATGAACCAATTGTGTGATATGTGAATTAAATCCCAATAAAGCTCTGAAAAAAACCAGCTTATTATTTTCACTTCTCAGTAGTCAATATGCTGAAATTTATCTTCTTTTACTGAAACCAGAGGCATCGTTTCAGTTATCTCCAGGCTTTTGGTATCTCTTCACCATGGTTTCAAATTCAAAATATAAACATCAATAAGCATTTCACTCTGACCTGGCTGGATATCATAATATGGATTTTAAAATCTTTTCCAATATTTTCTCAAAGTTTGTCTTAGCTCTTATCTGCATTTCTGATGTCTGTTATGCCTTCCCCAAACTTTCAACCCCTTGGCCAAACAAGCTCTTAGGAAGAAATCTGACCAACTCATTCATGCTCTTCTATCAGGGCTCACCTATGACTCCCAGGAAACAACATATTCTACAGAGACTTGATCACAATAGAAAAACATTCCAACCACACACGCAAAAGTTTTAATAGAGGAAGTTCAGGCAACAAAAGAGATTAGAGAAACATCTGGGAATACAAAGAGATTTTTCAAGTGCCCTGAAATCAGGACTTGGAAGTGCTGCCAAAGCAAGCCTCCTGTTGAGGCTGGCTCTTGAGGGCCACTGGTCTATCCTTCCACCCTCTGCATTATAATCCAGGGATCTGGAATCTCTCCAAGGAGTTCCTCTTGCTTCACCCAGATAAATGGCATCTTAATATTTAGTTAATTTTTTTATTCTTTTCCTCGTGGCCCTGCCAATCACACATGGACGATATTTAAGGCCAATGGAATAAGGAAAGTAATGAGTTCAAATAACTCCTTTTTCATTTATATTACTTTATTGAAATCTTTTATGAACTTTGGCACATTTTCTTCTTTTTTTCTAAAAAGATGCTAAAAATACTTAAAATTTCAGATAAGATACTATGAAGTCACAGAAAGAAAAATAAGAAAACTACAAGTGAAGAAAGCATGCTTTTTTTTCTTCAGATCGCTAGTGTTATTCTTCTGAAAATTTTTCTCCGTAACTAGAGGACAGAGAACATAGAGCCATATGAAGATACTTTTAAATGACTCAGCACACCCACCAGCATGTGAAGGTCTGTGGGAATTAAATCAACGTATGAACCTCAAAGGCAGCATGAATGGAAAACAGAAGTTTCCCTTCCAGGGGCACTGAAAATATCAAACAATGGACTCAACAGCTTTGGAGCAAACTTCTAAGTCCTTTTTTACTGTCCACCTACCCCCACTTCAATAATTAGGCCTATATCTGTACAAGCCCTCTTTGGTAATAATCAAATAATTATTTGTGAAAAATGCTACTTTAATCCCTGATGACTTACCGCTAACAAAAACTAAAAATTTAATCTTTATTTCTGTTCAATACTAAAGTTCTTTTGCTTCATCATGATCCCCTTTCTTCCTCTTCTGTGTCTAATGGAAAGATAGTTTATCATCCTTCTCTGGAAGTCAATGCGTTATAGTTTTGGAGGCTCATCTTATGGGGGCGGGGAACAATGTCTAAGAGAGGAGCCTTGGGGAGAAAGAAAGGCCTCACTGACGGAACAGTGGAGAAGAGGGAGCATTACTCAAATTGGATTCCGAAGATCAGGATGTTGAAGGGCTTACAGAGCTAAGTCAGGAACAGTGAAGGAGAAGGGTAGACTAATAAAGAGGAGGAGTATTTGTGCCTTTCCTGGGAGTAGAGAGAGCTCACCCAGGAACCTGGGTGCCACCTCCTTTCACTTCTTTCACAGTCTCATGTTTCTGGTCATGGCAGCTGGTAGATGACTTTACCCTTAGAGAACAGGAAACAGATAGAAAGCCGAAGGCAAGCGTAGGTCCTGTCAACGCTGTATTACAGTTTTGACCAAAACATTCCTCAAATGTTCAACAAATCCATGTGAGAGCTGAGTAGATCTAACCAAAAAGTTAAGACAACAAAGGAGCTGGACGCAACACGAAGATGTGGCTGCCAAGCCCTTTCATCCCATCACGGTCACCAAAGGACACCTCCAAGCCCAAGCAAAGAGTCAGGGTTTTCAGCAAAAGTGGCCTTCATGTCCCTGGAAAGCAACCTAGACAACCATTATCATCATAACCACACGTCACGAGGGTCATCTGCAGTAAAGCTAGTAGCAAACTAAGAATGCATTGCTTAGCTGTGTGACCTCCAAAATTAGTGATTCTTTAGGTCAATGAACATCAAGAGGACTTATTTAGCATCTTCCACAGTAACAAATGCTGTTTACCATGGTTTTCCAAGTTGCATAACATTTCTTCCTGCTTCTGTTTTCTTATTTTTTTATAGATGGCTCATCATAGACTTCTCTAGGACTTTTACCTCTACCCCAAGCTGTGGATTCAAAAACTGTATATCCTCTCCTGGTGCCAACATTCAGATGGGATCCCCTCCCAGCCGTGCTGTGATTACACAGCCTCATATCACTCTTGCTGTTGAATGGAACATTTCATCTCTGACTCGCGTTAGCCAATGACCCACCATGCCCTTTCGGTCTTTCTCCGCCTCATTTGCACGTAACTCCTGTATTGACAAACTTTCATTTGACTTCATAAGAAGAACCTTTCCTTTGCTTTCTCTGCCCTTTAGAGGCTTTTCACGGAGGCAAAAGTGTCAGCTGTTGAGACAGATTTTAATTATTGACTCATCAGGCTGGGTTTTCCCCAGGGAAAGGGGATCTGCCTTTTCACATTTGTGCTATTGAGGGCAATGTCTAAGATATGATAAATAAATAACAGCGCGTGATGAATGTCTGATCCTTTGTAGGCCACAAGGGGAAACTGCTGTCAAAGCAGCCGTGCCTCTTTCTCCTTTTAACAAGGCATCCTTGCACCAGCCCCAGCGGCTGCTGTGCAGCAATAAGCAAGGGCTTACTACACCCATTTTTTCTATGCTTGGAAGAGGTGGGTGGCAGGCTTCATAAATCCTAAGTTGTGGGGCTTGTCTCTTTTCATCCGTTTTCTGATTTCTTTTAAAGGACAAAGAACAAAAGTGAGATACCCACCCTGGAGACTCAGATGCACGACCTTGCTTCATCATTGTGGGACTCTTGCAACCCACTGTCCCTCTGTTCTTCAGTTTCTTTATCTACAAAAGAGAGACATTACTACACTCTGACTGTACCAAATCACTGTTATGAGGTCCCAATAAAAGAATGTTTGAAAAATGTGAAAACATAAATGTTTATTATCATCATTACTAGCAGGTATTTCAGCTTTTACTCATTCTTTTTTTTATTCAGAAGTTTATTTGTTGAACAATCAAACAAGCTTTTAATGAAATAATATAATATATATATAAATTCTGAAAATTAGACTTACCCCCAAGAGTCCCCTCCAATTACCCACCCTTATCCCTCTTGCCCCCTCCTTTCCAATATATCTCTACAAATGCCTTAGGTTGTATGACATTACACCTTATCCAGATTTAAAACATGATAATAGGCCTCCTTTCTCATGGCGAGGGCCTAGCTCCAGCCTCCACAAATGAGTGAAGACATTTGACCCTTGGTTCTCTGGGTTACGCTGATTTTACTCAGCATAATTTCTTCCATATCCATCCATTTACCTTCAAAGGCTGCAATATCATTGTTTCTGATTGCTGAGTAGAACTCCATGGTATACATGTATACCACATGGTATATATGGATCCACAGTTTTTGGATCCATTCATCCGGTGAGGGGCATCTGGGTTGTTTCCATAATTTAGCTATTGTAAATTGAGCTGCTTTTTTAAAGTTCCATGAAATCTAAGGCTTTGTTTTGCTCACCACTATAGCCCCAGTACTTAGCACAGAGCTTGACAGATGAAGGCACTGAGAAATATTTGAGGAATAAATGAGCAAAGGAATGAAGGAATGAGCTAAGGGTCTTACGTGCAGTTCCTGTGGTTGATACAGGGTAAAATATAAAAGTGACGAAAATAGGGTGGTGACCTCTCCCATTGTGTGATTTTACAGTTCTGTAGAAAATAGGGAATACTTAGAACATGGATACCAAGTTTACTGTGACAGGATTAGAATAAAAAGGAAAAACAATCAAGATCTGAAATGGGAAATTTTGAAGCTGGTGTTTCAAGGTGCACTTATTATCTTTTATGTTCTATGTTCTCCTTGATTTCCTTCTGTCTACCTTTCTATTTCAGATTACCTGCTTATGGACAATTCTGCTTTTTCATTATTTACAAATTCTTATGAAAATTATAAGTGATTTTTCATAATATTAACATACTTTGTTCCATTGTCCCAAATGTGGAAAACCTATACAAACTTAAACATAATGTATAATATACGATAAAATTATATAAAAATAAGAATATAATTACATTATGGTTATAGTACAGTAATATTGATATAAATATATAAATAAGCTCTAGGTTACTATTTCTGAACTATTTTACTGTACCTGTGTCAGTCCATTGAAATATTTGCAGAATAAAAAATTGTAACTTACTGGGATAATGCATTTTTGAAATTAGTGTCCTGAGAGGTATTGATATTTGCTTCAAATGAAGTGGGCTTTGATGTTTAGAAAGTCTGGATAGTGTTCAGTTAGGAAACATTAAACAGGATGGCATTGACTCTACAGATTACTTTGGCAAGAATTAACATTTTTGAATAATAAAGTGTTCCCATTCATGAGTGTGCATATCTCTTCACTTACTTAAGTCTGCTTAATGTTATTCAGTAGTATTTCATAGGCTTTAGTCTAATCTTCTACCATATTTTTTAAGTTTATTTATGAGTATATTGTATTTCATGTCACTTAGAAACTATTATGAGTACATAGAAATATATTTAATTTTGCTTATTGATATTTTTTCTTCTGATTTTGACAAATTTATTTATGTATGGTAGTTTCTACATATTCGTTATGATTTTTCTATGTAGATAATCATGTCATCTTAGGATAAATTAAATTTATTTCTTCATTGCCAATAAATGTGCTTTTTATCTCCATAGCTTACCTAATTATATTGACTCAAAAGCAAAGACAATAGCTTCCTTTTATTCCTAGCTTGCTGAGTTTTTGCTGGAATAAGTGTTGGACAGTGCTAAGTTCTACCAGGCATCTAATGAGACAATGTGTTCTTCCTTATTCTATTAATATTTCAAATTACAACAATTATCTTTTGCATGTTAAACTTATGTTGCTTTTCTGAAACAAGCCACACTTACCCATAATATATTATTAATTTACATACATTGCTGAAATAAATTTGAGGACATGTGCTATGTAAAGTTAGGTGTACGTGTTCAAAAGAGATATTTATATGTAACATGTTTATTTGGGGAATATCTTTGTCAGACTTTGTTATCGGTATTTTGGTGATAACACAAAAATAATTACACAACTTGGTGTTTTCTTCTTTATTTTCTCAAAAAGTTTGTCTAAGATTGGTACTGTTACTTTTTTAAAAGTTTGGAAAAATTTATCACCAAAGTAAAGGAATTGCAATTTTCTTTGTAAGAAAATTTTTGGAAAAAATTTTGGGTTATCCTAATGAGGATATGAATCTTCAGATTTTATTTACTCTTGCATCCTTTTTGGTAAGTTTTAAGTTTTATGGAACTTATCCATTTTGTCTAATGGGAACATTTAGTAACATAAAATTATTCATTATATTCCCTCAGTAGCTTTTTTTTTTTTAAGAAAGAGGGATAGTGAGGGAATGAAAGAGAGAAACAATATTTATTTAGTTTTTCATGTGGCTTTCGTTGCTCAGAGACCTCATTGTGTACATGGTGCTAGGGTTCAAACTCACATACTCACGCATGCCAGGCAAGTGCAGTAACCACACACTGCTCCAGCCCCCCTCAGTAGCTTTTAATAACCACACATCTATTCTATATATACCATATGTATACCATACTTCAAGCAGATATATTACTTATTTGTGATTTTTCTTTTCTCTCACTCTCCTTCCTTTTCCCTCCCCCCTCTCTATCAGAATACCTAGGAATATTTCAATTCTTATAATACTTTCAAAGAAACATCTTTTAACATAATTTTCTCAAAAAATTTTCATTTCATGTATATGTGTTCTAATATTTATTACTTCCTCATTTCTAATTACTTTGTATTTACTTTGCACTTCTAGCTCTCTTGATATTAGAACTTTCTTGTTTTCAGATACATACACACTGAATGCTGTAAAGATTTCTGAAAGTTTCTCCCATTTGCTTTGATTTTTCTTTTTGTCATAATTTAGTAAAACTAATTTGTATTATCTCTAGTGACTTATTTTTTGGCCCACTGCTGATTTGTACCTTTTTATTGTTACTAATTTATAATTTAATTCTATAGTGATAAAAGGATATAGACTACAAAATTTCAATCTTTTAACTACCTTCAAATTTTTTTGCTATGTTGAAATATTAAAGTATTTTTGACATATTGAAACTTCTTTACAGCCCAGATTATAGTCTACTTTGGTAAATATACTAAGTAAACTTGAATAAAACATGCTCTGGTTTAACATTCTATAACCAGTTATTAGTTTATGGATACATGTAGTGTTGACCAGAGCATTTGTGGATGCATTAATTCTTTGCTCAGTTCTAAATGCTAAAATTTAAAAAAAAAAGCTTGTTATATTTCTCTTTTTAGTTTAATCAGTATTCACAGCTCTGTTATTAACCATATACATATTTATGATTTTATGTCCTCCTAAAGAATTAATGCAGTCAACATTATACAACTTTTTATTCTCTTCTAATATTCTTTATGTTATATCTACATTACCTGATATGAATATAGCCACTCCAACTTTCTTTTGGTTATTACTAATATTGCATGTATTTTCCATTCTTTTTTATTTTAAATTCTGATGTTCCTCATATTTAAGCCTGTTGTGAATTGAGAATAGATCCATGATTATTTTTCAACTATGATGAAATCTATGTTTAATTAAGATGCTTAGTGTGTCTCCTTGCAGTATCATTTTTGATATGATTAAAATAGACCTACTATTTTCTGCTAGTTATCGTCCGTGTTTTGCCCCTTTTCTTTATTTGTTTTTTATTTTTGATCCTCTGTCCCTGCTCCCTAACTTTTTATGGTTAATTCAATACATTTTAAAGTTCTACCTTAAATTGCTTTTGACTTTCAATTCTATACTTTTTCCCATTTTACTTTTAGTGATTATGATTTAGAGATTACCAAGCCAATCATTAACTTTTCAGACTCTATTGATTGTTTTTCCTCTTGCCTATGGTTCAAGACCTCAGTTCATTAATAAGTCTAAAAATTGTACTCCTTACTTGTCTTTGTGGAAAATACACTGAATTCACTTATCCTCCTCTGAACAGTGGTGGTTTTTATTCCAGAAACTATTGAAATTACTGGTCAAGCATGTGCTTTTTGTAGCCTGATTTATACTTTGGGCCCAGGATCCTGTGTCAGCTTTCTCTTTCATCTTAGGTATATCCCAATCTCTGGGATACAGTGTTTACTTTCATAGCACAGCCCTCCTGGGATCACATAAAACGTAAAAGACATTTACCAAGACCCTTTGACTTGACAGCATTTGAACTTCAAATTCTGTTTACATGAAGAGGGTATCAACTGAAATCTCCTTTTAGCCTTCTAGCTTTTGCTTATTGCTGGCCTATTTGGAGCCTTGCACATACCTTCATACTTCATGGGTCAAGTAAATATTTGAGGAGAGTTTAGACGAAATTTGGAAACTCATCTCTCTGTAGATCCATTATTTTTCCAGAATCCCCACACCCAGTTTTCATCTGCTCTGACTGTTCTAAATTCAGTCCTCTCATACTTCATAGCAATAATACTGCAGCAGCCATCAGATTAAATTCTAGTTACCCTAGAAAACTGCAGAATAAGCAGTTTTCTCAGGTGAAATAACATGAATGTTGATATCACCCCACTGTAGTTCCCTTCCTTTAAGGTCTAGATATTCTCCAGTTCTGTTTGCTTTTAGTAATTCCCTAGTAAAATCAAATAATTGAATGTAAGTGTGCGAGCATGTATGTACCTGTGTGTATGCATGTCTGTGTGGTAATAGGTAGTGTTATGGTTGTTATAAAGCACTCAGCTACTTCTGCAACTGGAGCTGGGTGAAGGTATTTCTTAAAGTTTTATCCTATCTACCTTAGATATCCTGTCATTATGTTTTTCTTCATCTCTTCAGAAAACTTTTCAAACTTGTCCTCATAACTAATGACCTGTGGCTACCTTTTACTCTTCATTGAAACAGGATCCTTCTATGTATCAATGAAGAAAGATTAATTGGAATAATGAATTCAGCAAATATGACTAATGTGACTGAATACAACTTTGGATCTCATTACTATCAAAGACAAGACAATGAAACAGACATGCCTATGAAATAATGATAATTATAACCTCTTTTATTTTTTGTAATACATAGAGTTTTATGTCTATTAATCAGACAGTATCAATACAAATATTTAAATACTTTCATGGAATGATCTCTTAAATGCGTTTTATATATTTTTCTTCCTATGAATTGATTTATTCAATAAAGTTTTGCTGAACACATATCTTTAGGTATTGAATATTAAGTAAAATTTTTAAAAACCCATTAGGGAATCATAATGTAGTAGGACAGAAAGTTAATTCTCTAGTTCATATTTTGCCTCACGACATCCATGTAATTTCAGTCTTGTCTTTTGAAGTATTTCAGAATGGCTTGGGGGCCAGCTGGAGTAATTTACAAACAGCCTATTTAGTTCTTATAAAGCACAAGTACATGATTCAGCCAAATTAAGTACTCTTAACATGAGTCACTTTCAAAAAAATTAAAAGCATTAAAAACACCTCATTGGGAGCTTTGAATAAAGGAATGATTAAAGGTAGTGTTCAGCATCCCTAAATCTCCCACCCCCATTTTAAGGGTATAATTATCTCATGGTTTGGGCATTTTGTTCTTAAGAATTATGAATCTTATAGCAGATAAAATGCTTGTTTAAAGCTTGTTCTAAATTTCACATGGCTGGCTCTTGTTTTAGTCAGCTTTTTCCCTGCTGCAACTAAAGGACCTGACAAGAACACTTTCAGGGGGAAAAGATTTATATAGAGGCTCACAATTTCAGAAGACTCAATCCATGGAAGGCCAGTTCCGTTCCTCAGGGCTCAAGGTAAGGCTGTGTGCATCACAACAGCAGGCATGGCTCCAGGAAGCAGGGAACTTAAGGTGTCACATTGAGAAGCAGAGCAGAGAGCCAAACCGCAATACAGAAACAGAATATATACCTCCAAGGCATGCCCTAAATAACCCACCTCCTCCAGCCACCCCCTACCAGCCTAATAAAGTGATTAATTCACTGATTGGGTTAAGGCACTTATAGCCCAAATATTGCACCTCAGCCCTCCCAAATTGTCACACATGAGATCTGAGGGTACACCTAACATTCAAACCATAGCAACTCTGTGCAGAGTTGGGCCTTGAGAGAACCTTCTAGATAGGATGGAGTTAATGAAGATTGTACAAGATGTACAGTGCACTATGATTTGGATTAGGAATGTCCCCCCAAAAGTTCATGTGTAAGGCAAAGCAACAATGTTCAAGGGTGAAAAGATTAGATTAATGCACTTATCTTAAATAGTGAACTGTTGGGTGGTAATTTTAGGCAGGTGGGACATGGTTGGAGGAAGTAGGTCACTGGGTTTGTGCCCCTAAGGACTATATCTTATCCCTTGCTTCTTGCTCTCTCTGAGAGTCCCGGATATCGCAATCTGAGAAGCTTTCCTCCCCCACACCCTTCTACCATGATATTCTGCATTTATCTTGGGCCCAGATCAATGGAGTATGATAACCATGGACTGAAACATCTGAAGCAATGAGCCCAAAATAAACTTTTCTTCAAAGTTTTTTGTAAGGTATTTTTTACCACAGCCACAAAAATCTATTAACTATTGTTTTATTGTAGTTTATGCCATTAGAAGCCCACTGAAAATACAAACACAAAGTTTCTATCTATGAAAATAGGCACAATTGAGCCCAGACTCTGCTGCATGGGACCCTAGTCCTCTGGTCCCAGGCCTGCAGGTGTGCCTAGGATACCACCAAGTACCTCCACCCAGAACTGCCCAGCCACAATGCACACCCACCCAGTCCAGATATACTGGGCTCTTCCTCACTGCCAAGGATCCTCAAAAAACTCAAGAGATGGAAAGCTCTACTATCAAAGAAATAGATGTACTGAAAAAGAAATAATGGAACTAAAATCTTCAATCCATCATATCAGGAGAACAATGGAAGAATTTAACGAAAGACTAACTTCTGTAGAAAACAGAACATCAGTTCTTGAAGGAAATTTCTGACAATGAGGATAGGCTTAGTAAGAGTGAGGATACAGTTGACAAATAAGAGAAAAAAAACTCACAGAACATGAGCTGAATTTTCAAAATGTCTGGGATGAAATCAGAGGGAATAATCTAAGAGTAATTGGAATATAAGAAGAAATCCAAATGCAAACAAATGGCATGAAGAACATTCTCAATGAAATAAAGAAAAATAGAATAGAGTCAGATATGCTTATCCAGGAAACATATAGGACATCTAATAGGCCTAATCAAAAGAGAAGCTCACCAAACCACAATATATTCAAAATGAATAACAGGGAAATCAAGGAAAGAATATTAAAATCTGCAAGAGAAAAACACCAAATTCCATTCAGAGGCAAACAAAAGTGTATCACCTCTGACTACTCAGCTAAGACCCTAGCAGAAAGAACATCCAGGAAAGGGATGTTTCAATCTCTGAATGATCGCAATCTGAGGCCAAGAATACTATACCTAGAAAAACTCACTTTCACATTCGAAGGGGAAATAAGAATATTTCACAATAAGATCAAACTTGCAGCATTCATGAACAGAAAACTAGCCTTAGAAAGAATTCTCAAAGATAAACTTCAAATAGAAGAACAAATGAACAATCCTCAAAATCCACAGAGGAATTCAATAAAAGTACATGCTAGGACACTGGAAGACTGAGAGCTGCTGGAAGGCTGCTTCTCATTTGGCTCTGTGACCGGATGAAAAAACTCCAGGACAACTCCATTGCTATGAGGGGGATAATCTTCACTGGAACACAGTGCTAGTTTGAGGAGTTGTATGGATGATCAGAGATTTGGGAACAGCAAGTGGAAAAGAGTGATTACATCCACCCTGGCAGGGACACAGCAGCCACAGCTGCAACCTCCATTAATCCCAATAGGCTTGGGAGTGGGGAAGGAGACAAACCATAACCTGCGAACCGATCTGTCTCTGAGAAGCTGCATTCTATAAGGAATTGTTCATTGGGCTCAACTAGAGAAACCCCTATGACACAACACCTCCACTGTGTAAGGGGAAAACAGTGTCTCCCAGCTGCCTGCGTAAAGGAGTCTTTTGGAACAAACTGCCCGGAGGGAGTGAGTGAGAAGTTCAGAGCAAGCTACTCCACAACTGCACCAGGGAATAGCCACTGTTCACAGGCCGAACTGAGTAGAGGAGGCATGGGACAGGCCCAGTCCTCATTTTGCTTAGGGGGATTCAGATTTGTGGAGTAAAGGGGAATCTTGCTCAGTCCTGTCCACCCCCACCTCAGCCAGAAGGATCACGTGATAAGCTACACTCTAAGACTCATCAGTCAAAGAGCTCAAAAATCCTGAAAGACCAAGGAGTGCAATCACCAGCAGAGGGAGCATAGAAAGCATCTCATCCCCCCTGGGTAAAAGCCTTAAGACTCCTGAGTCTCAGAACACCAGGGAGGCTGCCAAAGACCAGCCCTCAGGACATTCCTTAATCTGATCTATTCACTGATATCTCCTCCTAGAAATCCCAGGAGTCTGAGGACCTCCCAGTCCTCTACTTGAGATCACATACTTAACAGTCTGAGAGACCCTGCTATCAAAACTCAGGTGTACAGTGAATATATGTTCCCAAAGTGCACAGAGACAACCTTAGCAACCATAGTTCCAAGTTTTCATTAAGAATTTTTTATTTTTTTCTAAAATAAAATACTTGGGAATTAATCTAACAAGGGAAACCAAAAATCTCTTCAATGAGAATTACCGAACATTGAAGAACGAAATCCAAGATGACCTAAGAAGATGGAAAGATATCCCTTGCTCTTGGATAGGCAGAATTAATATAATAAAAATGGCCATTCTACCAAAAGCTTTATATAGATTTAATGCTATCCCTATAG
>PVKS010031065.1:0-23776 GCA_004027875.1 Aplodontia rufa
CCCAGGCCACATGTCCAGTCCTAAGCCAATTACGGCCAGGCTGGATCTGGGCACAAGGCAGCCCAGCTGACCCCCAAGGAGATGGAGCACTGAGAAGCCAATTCCACGGAGCCCCAAGTAGATGTGACCTCCTTGATGACACCTCCCGCAGCCCAGCCACTGCGGCTGCTCTCAGATCCCAGGAGGTGGCTTGATGTCCTGGGCTCTCCCTCCCCACTCTGTGTCAGCTGCCAGCACACAGCCCCCAATCTCCTTCACGTGATGTGATCTCTGTCACTGTCCTGAAACAGACCACAGCAGGCCACCAGAGCTGAGCTCCACACCTGGACAGCTCTTCCTCTGATTTATCAGACGTTCTCCATCAGCCCAAGGAGCCAACATCGCCAGGCAAGAGCAGCAGCCAGGCAGTTGGACCCCCTGAGCCCTCGGGTGCAGCCTGTGTAGCCCAGTTAAGCATGAGTTTCAGATAAACAAATAATTAGGGACTCCGAGTGTCCCTGCGTGCATGTCACATTTCACCTGTGACCCCACTAAGTGCTGCCACCTTGCCAAGCCCCCTGTCCTGGATCTGGACATGGAAACCAGGTCAGTGGACCCCAGCCTGGCAGAGGGCATGGGAGGTGAGCCCTGATCTGGACAGTGATCCCCAGGGCACAGCTGTTGACTTTGACGATTCTGCCACACCAGGGCGAGATCCTGAGGTGGGCCCTGATCTGCCTCCTTCCAGGTACAAAAAAAGAAGTCCTTCCCCCTCTACGGCTCTCTCACTGGTTTCACATGGGCGAGGATCACCACCTCCAGCCCTGTGGAAGCTTAGGGGACCCAAGTACCAGGTTACCCATTCAATTATCTGTTATCAGCAGAGAAGAGTCAGCCATCGGGGCCCCTGCACCAACCGCCACGGAAATGACCTTGCTCTGATGTGTGACCAGGCCCAGGGGATTCTGGGGGCAGCACGATGATGTCAGCTCCCCGGGCCATGAACCCTGCCTGCACTGAAACCTCTGTGGACAGGGATTTTCTCCTGGACTGCAGAATCCAGATAGCGTGAGGAAGACGGCCCCAGAGGGAGGAGGGAGAACGCTCTGGAAAGTCAAGTGTGTGGGGAGCAGCACCACTTCCTCCTGAGAGGGGCAGGAGGACACTGAGGGCCTTCAGAGGGCACCGCTCTTGGACACGGAAGACTCGGGAACCTGATGGGGTCACTCACCTTTGTCCCGGAGCTCAGCAGTGTCTCTGGCATTGGTGAGTAATGGAGCAGAATCTGGTGCTGCTGTTCCTCAGTCCCAGGGAGGGTCCTCCAGTGGACTGCGAAACCCCAGGAAGCTCAGGCCTCCTGCGAAATGGCCTTGCGTTTGCATAGAACCAAGCCCATTCCAGCACAGAGGTCCAGGCCGATCCCAGCGCACTGTCCAGGCCCATCCCAGAGCAGAGGTCCAGCCCCATTCCCACACAGACGTCCAGCCCCGTCCCCGCGCAGACGTCCACGTGGCTGAGGACTCGTGACACTGACGCAGGCCGTCTTACACTGCAGCAATGACAGGGAAGTCCTTCCTGCGTGTTCAGTGCAACCACAGCTTTTTTCTAGTATTTTCCACCTGGTTGAGTCCGTGAACATGGACCCCACTGATTCCAAGCGGAACTGGGTTAAGGGCAGGGCATCGGGAAGCGCCCAGGCCTTTGGGATGAGCTGGCTCTGCCTGGGGACAACCTGAAGCCCAGAGCAGGTTAGCAGCGTGCTCTGGATGAGCCAACGGGGCCGTGGGGAGCGCGTGGCAGCATCCGGGTGGACCACGGCGCACAGCGCTGGAGCCAGAAGAATTGTGGGAGCTTTCAGCGCGCTCCACCGGGATTGTCTCGCCCAATGCTCCTGCCCGCAGGACGCTCCTCAGCTCACAGATGAGATGTAGCAGGGAGGTCCTGTCTACAGTCACTCAGCAGGAAGCGAGCGGAGCTGGGCCTCAGCGAGTGACTTAGGACCCTCCTCTGTGTCCTTTCTCTACCCTTTCTCCGTGTCTCTCCTTCCTGGGGCCTGGACACCATGCTGCATCTGGGCTGGTCCCCTGCTCTATGTGTGGTCTCCAGCTGCCAAGGAACCCTCTGAGTCTCACTTCTCCACCTATACAGTGGGCATTGATAAAGTTCCCTTAAAGGCAGCCCAGCAAGGGCGCTGGAGCTCAGCGGGCTGGAATCAAACCCTGGCTCCCCCATTTACCTGCTGTGTGGCTTTGGGCATATTACTTAACCTCTCTGATCCTCAGTTTCCTCCTCTATACAAGGCTTTTGGAGGATCCAACAAGATAAGGCCACTTTTGCCACAGCGGTGTTGCTGTGAGCTCCAGCACCCACCTTTGGGCCGCAATGTTGGACTGCCTGGCGTGGGTCTTGCAGTACACACAAGGCACACCCTGGAGAAAGTCATCCAGCATCATGCTTAGGCCCCCTTTCAGCCTCTCTGTTGAGGCTCTTACCACCTAGAGCAGAAGAGGTAGAAACTACTCTGTCTGCTCAGCGTGGACTGTGCCTTCCTGAGGGTCAAAGCCATGTTCCACTCTCCCTCCGCACCTTCACTGAAATTACTACCCCGATGCTTTGAATACACCGAATGCATTTCCTGACGATTTTGGCATATCTATGCAATTCCCTTGGCCAGGTAATAGTAACTGTTGAAGCCCAAAACAAAATACCTTGCTTGAAATGCAGCATGGGAATCAGAGGACTGGAAACAATAAGACCAGGGACCCCTCTCCTCTCCCACTCAGCTTCCTTCTAATTAGCACCGAATAACAAAAGTACAACAGCTGCACCTCCCTCCCAACTTCCCAGCAGCCTGTCAGAGGCGGAACAGTGTGAAAAACAGCTCTCTTGATGAGTGACTTTGTCATTTTTTTCTGTTTAAAATAAAATGTGCCCACCCAGGGAAAAAAGGCGTGTGGATTTCATCGCAGGAGAAACAGCCTGAGACGCTGGGAGGGCTGGGGGAGGCGGAGGCCAGGGCAGGGCGCTCACCTCACAATTTGGGGGGACATTCTGGGAAGGTGCCCCTTCCACAGCACCCACCTTCCTGCCACGGAGGCTCCTGCCTGGCTTCAAAGTGGATGCTGTCCCTGGTGCCACAGTGATGGAGGCTGTGGCACCAGGATGGCTTGAGCCCAGGGGTCGGAGTCTCTAAGCCACATGCTTCCAGGCAGAGCCAGGGGTGTGCGCTTCCCTTGCGTCTACAACCCACTTGGTTCACTCACCTGCACATCCATCTGTTGCTTCCCCCACTCCCTGACTTCAGTTTTGATTTAAGCCCTCAGAGGCCTGGTGAATCCCCAAAAAAACCCAGAGAAGTCATCTGGCAGAATTCAAGATGCCCAGTGAAATCTGAATGTCCTCTGAACAAGGGACGCTCTCTTTCCACAGCCTCTTACTGTCCTTCATTGACACGCAGAGCATGCTGGGGATCGTCCACAGCAGCCACTGCTGACCTCCGACTGAGCACCCCTGGTGGCCAGGCTTGGGGACACCAAGTCCCCCGGGGCCTCTTGTGTCTCACACGGCAGAGGCCCAAGTCTAAGCCATGCAGGTGAAGAGAGACTGTGTCAGTTCAAGCAAAGGAAAGTCCAGAAGTGGGGGCGGCTCCGGGTGCAGCTCCAGCAGGAACGGCTGCCTTTTCCGCCCGCCCCTCGCTTCTTTTTTTTTTTTTTCCACCTTTATTAGAAGTATATTGCGATACAGGATACAGATGAGGGGGAAACATTGTCAAAACTGTAGCAATCAATGTGTATAAACTTTGATAACCAGGGGTAATGCTAACACATAGATAAGCTACTGTGGGTTTCATCTATTGCAGTTTCCCCCAGAAGAACCGCCCCTCGCTTCTGCTTCGCCCCTGGGCACAAATGCAGGGAAGAGAGCAAGATCAGAGCCCAGCAGAAGCCACCTTGCCCACGTTGGCCCTTCTCGGGTCAAGTGCCACTCTGAGCCAACAGCCGTGCCTGGTTCTCTGTCCAGCTGAGACCCAGGATGCGTCCCCTGCATGAGAGTGGAGAGGGACTGTCTTGGGGGCAGGGGTCTGGCTACGGGCAGGGAAGGAGGACTCCGGCATCCACCAGCACCGTGGAGCCTGACCTCACAGGGTCCTCTTAGTGAGGTGGGGGCAGGCGTGGACCAAGAGAAGGCTGGGAGAAGTTACGAGGCCAAGACCCCACGGCCAGGAGCGGGCCTGCCAGGCACCCGTCCTGCTCTTTCTGTAGGTCACTGTCCCAGGAAGGCATGTCACCCCCTTGCTGGGGTCGCCACGTTTGGCACCATGGGACCCAGTGCCCAGCAGACTCTGAACCTCACTGAACTCTGCCTGAGCCTGACGGTGGTCTCCGGATGCTGCAAGGCTGCACTGTGGAAAACCCAATCCTTGCTTCCCGGAGATTCAGCTGGGGGGCCTGCAGTGTCAGACAGCTGTCCTCTTGGGGCACAGCCACAGCCCTGGGAATGCTGGGAACATCTTCTCCTGTCAGGAGATGGGGGGCATGAGGGGCTGGGGGCCAGGATGCAGTCCTCTGCCCAAATTGTCACCAGTGCCCCATGCCACTCTGCCACCCTACACAGCTGCAGCACTGGACTGGAGCAGTTGGGAGACCTGTGCCATCCACATGGGCATTCACATCTGCCCTGAGCATCGACTGCGGTCAGCACTTAATGCAGCTCTGAGGGGCGGCGGGTCGCAGGCAGCAGCCATCGACCTCACAGGGACCGGGACCTTCCGTTGAATTGTTCGGGCTCCATGTTGGAAACGCCTGGGGGAGGCACGTGGGAATCTTTGAACAGTTTTGGGATCCACACCTCAGAGTCCGGACCAGCGTGACCGCCCATACTCACTTTAGGAAGGATACTGAAAGGGAGTCTTAATAAGTAAGCTCCTCTATTTGATGTCCAAATCTCCAGAGGTCGGCTGTGGAAAGGAGACGGCTGCCTCGAGTGCCCCAGCCTCTCCCTGGTGTTCTTCAGGGCGCCCGTCGTCAGCACCAGCCATGTGCCAGCCTTGTCCCTGCCAGGATGTGCGGGAGGCTGCGGGGGAGAGTGCGTTGGTGGGCGCCCCCTTCATGCCCCACCTGGCCTCGTTGTTCTTGCAGGAAGGAAGGAGCGGCCCTCCGCTGGGCTGCTCTGGGGCTGGGGAGCCATCAGGCCTGCGGCTGCCCCTGGTCCATGACCCACGAAAGCCCAGTGTTGTAACCGGGCCTGTGACATCATGGATTGTGGCCACGACGTTTCAGGCCAACCGAGCCATCTCTTGCCCGCTAAGGGGACTTTTATTAGTTTGGGTTTTTGCTTTGTGCTGGGCTGTGTTGGAGGAGGGAGGACGGAGGGACATGTTGGCTTAGTGTGTGTTACATAGATGAAGCTCTGGCCTTTGAAGTTTAAGACCAGTTGTAAATTCCTTGAAGTTCGTCCTATTTCCTTTTATATTAGCATGTTAACAAGCTTTGGAGAACTGACAGAGCTTGCAGGAAAGCCCAGCTGTGCGGCTCCTGAGCCCGGCTTTAATTCAAACCAGAGCTGCGGCCCGGCCGGCTGTGTTTACAGATGCTGCAGGAAGAGGCTGCGGGTGATGAAGCCATCAAGTGCCCAAGCCTCCGCGAGACGGCCCCAGTTGGGATTAATTAAGAAAGGAAATGCCAGGATGCTCCAATTACTGCTCGTGTAGAAACCTTTGCACCAGATGAAGGGCGACACGGAAAGGAAAGAAAGAACATCTCCCAGGAACCGGCTGTGCGGCATTAGTGTGTCAGGCAGGGGCTGAGCTTCCGGTTCTGGGCGCTGGGGACATGGGACGTGGTACCTGTGCCCAGGAAGGAGAGGGCCCAGGACTCAGGAGAAAAGCCCCACAGGGAAGCTGAGCCCAGCTGCAGGGGCCCAAGGAAGGGTCCTCTGAAAGTCATGGCAGGGGGCAGGCAGGTCCTGGCTTCTGGGGAGGACAGAGATGGGAGGCAGTGAAGTGGGAGCGGCTGCAGAGCCTCGAGGTCAGAGCGCAAGCGAGGCGCAGCACAGTTTCCAAGGAGTCGCCGGCCCTGTCTGACGGTCAGCCTGCTCCATTCGACCATTGGGTCTCTCGCCATCCCAATGATGCCCATTCCCTCCTGCCCCCCACAAATCCCCACTTCACGGCTCTTTGTTCCCTGAACAGTAAGTGACACTCAGCGCATCCCCCACACATCAGAAGGTACTCCGGGGCCACCTGACTGGGTTTTATTTTGAAGGGATTTCAGAAAAACTAAACACGGGAAAGGTAAACACGGGAAAGGTAAACACTGGTGACAAACTCACTTTCCACACGGATTCCCCATGGAGGAGCCACCTGCCAAGCCTCATGAGCCGTGGACTTCTTGATTGTTACCAAAATTCCACATGCACCTGGTTAGGGGACCAAAGCGTCCCACCAGAAACAAACAAGGACCATCCTGAGAGCAGGGACCTCGTCTTCCAGGAATCACTCACGTGACCTGTGTGCAAGCTGAGAGGGGCTCTCGTGAGCAGCCTGGCAGCACCATCGGGTGGCCTCTGCTTCAAGGGTCAGAGCCGAGTCCCCGTTTGTGCCAGGACTTCGCTGGATGCCTGGGTGACACGTGATCTTCCTCTGCGGGCCCTGCCTGTACACGGTGGTGGTAAGGAACTCCACCTTGAAGCGTTCTTTTGAAGACAGCGTGGGGGCAGCTGTGGGAGTCCTGCCCCTGCTGGTCACCAACTGGGTGCCCAGTTAGAGGCAGCCCCCACGAGGCCAGCCACGCGGACAGCTGCACAGGGAAAGAGTCCCCAGCAGCTGACAATCAAACTTTCTAGAAATAACGCCACTTCGGTGTGCCCAGAAACCAGGAGAGGACGACAGCTTCCCCAAGCAGTCGACTCCAAATTAAGAATAAGAGAGATCAATGAGATTGTCAGACTCCGGGACCTCATCTGCCTCCCACGCCCACCAGGGAGCTGTTTTTCTTGAGTGGCGTGTGGTGTGGGTACATGTGTGTATGCACGTGCATGCACAAGTGCATGTGTGTTGAAATCTTTATTGATAATTCACTTTGTGAAAGCCTTGCACATGCATAGTAACAAATTCACAGTTTTGTATAAGTGTACAAGATCCCCTCCTACCTGTGGTTCTCATGCCAATCACTGCAGGTGGCACCCAGGGGAGAGGGGCATCTCTCAGACGGTCAGAGCTTCCGTAAGCTGGCACGCACCTGTCCTATGATAACGGGCTGATGTTTTCACTCATCTGAGTCTTATCAGCTCTCGGATCCATCCCTGAGTCCTACAAGGAGAGAGAGAGAGGAGATGGAGGGAATCAGTTTTGTTTGGTTTTTCACGTGGCTTTCATTGCTCCGACACTTTGTTGTGTCCGTAGTACTGGGATTCGAACCCACGTCCTTACACATGTCAGGCAAGCACGGTAACTGCTGAGCCCCCACTCCAACCCCTTCTTCCACGTTTTTAATAGATGTTTGCTTTTTAGACTTTTCTTTTTCAGAACAGTTTTTATTCACCAAGTAATCGCAAAGAAAGCACAGAGTGGCCGCGTAGCCCGCCCCCCTCCCCGTGCCCAATCTCCACTCACAGGAGCGCAGCACGTTTGTGTGGTTTAGGGACCAACATGGAGATGTTAGTGACTGAGGTCTCCCAGGTTCCTGCCTGAGGCTCTTTCCTCCTGCCGTGACCCCAGCAGAATCTCACCCGCCCGTCGCTCCCCACACTGCCTAAGACTCCCTGGGCTGCGACTGTGTCTCACCGCCCTGCTTCTGATGGCCTGGGTGCTTTGGAGGTGTGCTGGCCAGGGTGTGGGGGGCCCCTCTGCTGCACTGAGTGGGTTTTCCTCATGATCAGACCTGCTGTGGGTCTGGAGGAGGGAGGCCACAGAGGTGACGTTATGTTACACCAGGGCACATGCTGTTAGCCTGAGTGACCTTGGTCCAGGTCACCTGATTCTAAGCAGCTGCAGAGTGCTCCAACTGGGGTCCTTGTTTAAAATATCAGAAACCGCACCCCACCCTCCCACAGAGACTCAGCGCCTCAGATGCTTCTGCCCTGGGAATCTCGGGAGTGGAGGGCCCAGCTTGGAGGTCCACTGACATCACCCTGCCAGACCTGGCACAGGGCCACCTGAAGTCTGCCGCTGGTCCTCCCCACATGGGGCCAGTTCCCCTCATCCTCCCGGGCAGGTGAGTGGGTGGAACCGGGCACAGTCACATGGCTCTGCTGGCACCCCAAAGTCTAACTTCAGAAAGGATCAAGGCATTGGTGACAGTCCCAAAAGAAAATGTGCCTAAGGCTAGATACCTGGCAAGGTAGAAGCTGAGGGTTAAAAACCAGCAGCAAATCTATTTCTAAAATTTCTCCTCCCTGAGGGAAGGTGGGACTGGGCCTTCCGTCACTGGTGGCCATCACCTCCACCCTTTGTCCCTTCTGAAAGGTTGGCTCCAGTGCAGAGCAAGCTGGTCCTCTGCGTGTGAGGCCTCCACTCTGTTTCAAGATTTATACAAACCCCAAGGAGCCAGTCCTCTCCAACTAAAGACCTGACAGCTATTTACACGCTGAGTGAGGGCCAAGTTCCATCCACTTCTAAATGTTTACATGGACTCGACAGTTGCTCAGGGCACAGGGAATTGGGCACCTGGGGACAGGCCCAACACCGCCAGCCTGACAACCCCTCCCTCCGGGCTCTGAGGGCACGAAATTGAATTCCCTGCTGCTCCCCCTGGCCAGGCCGCCATTGCCTGTCCCTGGATGGCGCTTCAGGCCACAGCGGCGCCCGCCCAGCCCCCGCTCCATGGTGCCCACCAGGCACTTCTTCACTGAAGTCACTTCCCAACTTCCTGGGACAACTTCCCGGCTTATTTGGTCCCTGTCTGGGTCCCTACACCATCGGAAGCCCCACAAGGAAAGAAACCATGTGTGTTCCCCCCTGTGGCCTCGCTGCCCACTGCCCGTCCCTAACTGGGGCGCAGTAAACCTCTCTCCATCAGTGCTCTCTCTACCTGTGGCCGGGCATCTCCCCAGGTGCAGAGCTGGAGAGACCTGCCCGCTGCCCTCGGTGAGCCACCCTGCTGCAGGGCTGGACCTGGCCTCTGTGGCATCTGCATCACTCCTCCCTGCTCAGACGCTCCAGCCACAGTGTCTGAGTTTCTCCTGGACCCAGGCTCCAAGTCCTCTGCCTGGACCTGACTTCTGCACAGTAAGACCAGCGAGGTGACGGCACCTCCTCCAGGAAGCCCTCCCTCCGCCTCCTCTGGCTCCCTAGATGCCTCCTGCCACCAGACCCTTAGCCCTCTCCAAGGAGAAGTCAGCGTCACTAGGGGCCAGGAGCCGGGCTGCCATCTGCCTGGGACAGCTGCTGAGATAGCCCACCATACAGAGCATGCAAGGTCAGGAGTCAGAACTCGGGGAGAGCAGTGTGACTACTCCCAAGGGACGTTTCAGTTCTCTTAACCTCTGTCTCCTCGTTTTCAAAACAGGAATAATGGTCTTTTCTTTGCAGGGTTATATTGGGGGTTTTCCTCGCTTTTTAATTGGCATTTTTGCTGACTGACTGCAGATCCACGGAGTTCTAAGAGAGGACAGTGCCACCTCTTGCATCATTGGCAACCTTTTGCAAAATCGTACTTGAATACAATAGCCAGGATACTGAAATTGTTACGATTCGGGGATGATTACTTTGTGTTTTCCCAGATATTTCAAATGTGCCATGGCAATGGTGGGTGTGTTCCAGAGGAGCACCCACCCAGCCGGGACTTGGCTCTGAGCTCTGCCCCCAGCACTGTCCCCTCCCCGGTCTGCCGCGCTGTCCTTTGGTAATAGAACCTGCCCCCATGACACGTGACTCACGACAGATGAGTTGGAGCGGCTCATCCCGTGGACTCGGGGTTGGCCAGTGCTGGGGTCCAAGCAGACAGTCAGAGTCCTTGCTGGGAAATGTGTGTAGCCGATGGGCCCAGGCGGCTGTTTCCCGTGGTGTGGCACGTGGGCCCTGGCTGCGGGCACCCTCCTGTGCTGCAGGGTGAGGCCATCTGTAGACAGGCAGAGGAGGAGGGGAGGCTCGGGCTCTCCTTGAGCCTCTGCGAATGCCCCCCAGTCCCAGGGGTGCAGCGAGCGCTCATCAGGCTGAAGCAAGTGCCCTGAACTTGGCTCTCATCCTTGCCACGACAGCCAGCTAGCCTCTGCCACTGTGCAGAGTCCCAGCGGGGAGCAGGGAGGCCCTGCACACCCCGGCTGTGTGAGGAGAACCGTGGATTTTCCACCTTGTTGGACCCAGGGGGAGGAGGCCATGACGTTTTTCTCCCTCATGAACATGGCACGTGATACTGCTGCTCAGCAGAAACCGGGGTTGTCTTGCACCCCAAAATCACCCTTGACTGCTGACTCTTGCAGGATAAGCTCCCCTTAATCCCAACTGATGGGCGAAGACAGGGACTGGCCACAAAACATCGGTCTTCATTTTTTCTGACTGTTTCATGTCATAGTTAAAAACGTGAGAGCTGTCTTGGCTCCTGAGCAGCATGGAACCACCTGGTGGGCTGGGGTCCCACAGCTACGGACCCTCTTGCCCCATAGGAGAGGGCGTGAGCTGCCGTGTGGGGCAGATGGGGACTGAGTTCTTCTAGGAGCCACGGTGAAAAGTAACAAGAAGCAGGTGGAAATGATTTGATTGCTTATTTATTTACCCCAGTGTATGCAAAATAATTATTTCAATAGAAAATCAGGACACAAACGTATTAATGGGACATTCCATACTTCGGGCACTGAGTTCAGATCTGGTGGGTCACACTTGCCAGGTTCCCAGAGCTCAGCCACGGGGGTGTGTGGCCATTGCACTGACCATCCCGTGTCCAGGACCCTGGGCTTCGCGTCCCTGGAGCAAAGTGTCCCAGCTGCAGAGCCCAGGTTGGCCACGGGACTGACGCAGCCACTTTCTCTGCACTTTTTGCAGCTCCCAGCCTCTAGGAACAATGCAGCCCCAAACGGCAGTCCTGGCCCGGACTGACCAACAGCGTTCCTGAGTCCCGAGGGACAAGGACTTGGGGAGTGCATCGTGCCCTGGACAGCATGAGGAAGGTCCAGGAGGCTGGCACACAGGGTACACCATGCAGAAGGCGGGAGGGCACACAGCACTGGTGGCAAAGGGGGCGGCAAGACTTTCGTGTGCAAGACGGAGAGGCCAGCGAGTGTTGCCTCCCGGGAGGGGGCAGAGGCCACTGCTGCTGGAGCAAGGAGAGCGAGAAGCAGAGTGAGAGGCAGGTGGGAGCAGCGATGGGCAGGTAGCGCTCGGTGATGAAGCCTGACTCAGTCCCAAGCAGGCGCCCGAGGCAGGGGAATGATCCCAATGGAGCTGGCTCTTAGAAAACCTGACACATGGCTGAGTGCCGTGGCCACGCCTGTAGTCCCAGTGGCTTGGGAGGATGAGGCAGGAGGATTGCAAGCTTGAGGCCAGCCTCAGTAACTTAGCAAGGCCTTAAACAACTTAGCAAGACCTTGCCTCAAAATTAAAAATAAAGAAGACTGGGGTGTGGCACAGGGGTCAGGCACCCTGGGTTCAATCCCTGGTACCAAAAAGAAAGAAAGAAGAGAAAACCGGGCCGTGTGGTTATTCAGCCCTACCTAGAGACTCCATCACAGGCAGCCGAAGGCCACCAACCTGCAGCCCCTGACCCAATCCTGCTTGCCGCGGCTCACACTAACACTGATGTTTGACAAGGCCTGAGCCACTCCTCGGGCTGCGGCATGCGGCCAGGGCTGCTCAGGCACCTGGGCCTCACAGGCACTAAGCTTCCTGGCAGGTCCAGAGCCCTTTCTGCCCCATCTCCCCGGGCCCCAGAACAGAGGCCCCAGTCTCCCAGCCCTGCAAGTTCAGCCTCCAAGCCTCCTGATGCCCCTAAGAGCCGGCTCCAGGGGAGAGAAAGCAGAGCAGGGCGCATTCACTGCCGCACTCCCCAAGGCCCACCCTCACCCCTGGACCCCATTTCTCACTTAAGAACAAGTTTCCTCTGCTCAAAGTTGGGTTTTGGATCCCTTCCTTCACTCCTGTTCCAGAGGGACTTCAGTGGGCTCTGGTGCTTTCTGAGTGGGAAGACAAGGTCCCCAGAAGGCACTGGGCTCACCTGGTGTCCTGCTGCCTACAGATGGCAGCGGGTGCCCCCGCCCCGAAGCAGCCCAGCGTCGTGGCTGTGCATGAGCAAGCGAGACTCGGTGGCCTCAAGGGGCGTGAACTCCCAGCACTCGCCTCCACCGGGTCCAGCCACAGGAAGCAGCCAGGGCAGGCAGAGTCACAGAGGAATGGGGGGACTGGGGTTTAGGGGGTGGAGTTTCAGTTTGGGGAAATAGAAACTTCTGGAGACAGACGGTGGTGAACGTACCCAACCGCACACTCTGAGACGGAGAACACACTAAACTGATGTGATGCCATAGGTGTGTCTGCACGATCGTTTCAAGACTCATTTGCCCATGACAGACTTTCTGTTCTGAAGTCACATGTTGTCTGGAATTGCTCCTCCTAGGGATGAGTCGAGGGCAGGAGGCTCCAGGGGCCTCCTCTAACGCAGCTCCTCGACTTCCCTTGACACCTGCCCCTGACCCGCCCCACACTTTTACCATCTTGGCCACGGGCTGGGTGCTGTGGCTCCTCTGTATCCTGGCTGGGTGCAACTGGCACTGTGCCAGTTGTTGAGCACATCCTGTTCCCTCGGTTACAAAACAGGTGCAGAGATGGGCACAGGACACAGGTTGGTGCAGTCACAGCAAGACTTTGGCTGATTACGTTAACAAGGTCCTGCCTGCTTTGAGCTGCAGAGATTGCATACAGTTACCTCTGCTTCTAAAAGTGAAAGGAACGCTTAGCTAAAAGACATGCCAGTCCAAGAAAAAGATTCAAAAGGCGCAGAGATCAAATCCTCCGCCTGGATCCAGCCATGCCTGAAGCCAGATAACTTCTTGACTATCCACAGAAAGCAGTCAAAAACTTCACCCTTTCTCTTCTGCCTGTCTGAATGGAGTTCCTGAACTTATGACCTGGGAAGAGCGGGAGGCTAGGAGGCATGGTCCTTACTGTCTTCTGATGAGATGTCCCACAGCTTCCCACCAGGCTGCTCAGGACCAGAGTCAGGGTTCCATCTCCAAGGGCAGCCTCTAGGGCTTTCCTTAGACAGTTGCGCTAACCTCCAGCCTGACTCCAGCTCCCAGAACCACCCGACACCCGGAACCTCACCTGCAGCCCTCCTGCCCTCTCACGTGGGTGAGCCGTGCTCCCGTGGGTGCAAAGTCCCTGTCACAGGGCCACCTGCTGCTTACTGGCTGTGCGACCTTGGGCGAGTCCCTTGACCTCTTGGCCTTGTTCCCTATTTGGGAATGCTAATAACCAGCCAGCTGGGTCCATGCTGAGTCAGAGAGGTGCTGGAGGGAGAGTGTGGTTGGGCACCTGGCGGGCCATGGGCACCCATTCACTATTCCGCACCCGTCCAATGCCTCTTCTCTGTCTGTCTCCCTCCCTCACCCTTGGCAAGCTGGGGCAGTGACAGTTTTTCTTGACCTGATCATCTTTGTCTTTCCCTGTGGCACTGGGGATTAGACCAGGGCTGTTCCACCACTGAGCGGCCTCCCCAGACCTTTATGACAGGGTCCTGTTAAGTTGCCCAGGCTGGCCTTGAACTTGAGAGTTTCCTGAGCCTCTGGGATCACAGGCCTGGGCCACTGAGCCTGGCTCCCCTCATTATTTAATCCCTAGCTGGAGCTTTTCCCATGGAAATGACTGGACTTGATTCCTGAGAAGCCAGGTGAGCACACCTGCCCAGATGACGCTTCCTCCCCCAGCTTGTGGCCTGGGGGCCTTGAGAGTCCCAGATGGGCCCATCGCATTGATGCTCACCTGTGACACCAGTGACTGGGGAGGCTGAGGCCAGCCTGGGGGACTCAGCGAGACCCTGAGTCAGAACACAACGGGGGCTGGGGTGTGGCTCCGTTGTGGAGCGCTGGCCTAGCATGAGCAGCCTGTCCCAGGGCCTGGGTTTCGTGCCCAGTGCTGCAAAAAGGAGTGGTGCTCAGGATCCCATGGAGCCCGAGTGGGTGTGTGCAGGGGCAGGGTGCAGGCAGAGCCGCCCAGCCTTGCTGGGAAGGGCCCAGCTGAAAGGGGCACCCAGCAGCAATGCCCAGTTGTCCATCACCTGGGTAACAGGTGGTTGTCCTTACAGAAGCCAGCTGCAGGTGAACCCTGCGTGCCCACGTGACGTCTCCTGGCACTTGTCCCCTGTGCTCATCCCACTGCTGGAAGCCACAGCCTCCACTCCACTGGGGCCTGGCACGGGGCAGGTTGGACTAGTGGACTGTGCTTGTTGGGGTCAGGAGGGACGGTGAGGGGCTGTGTGGGTGGGCAGGCTGGCTGGGCATTCAGCCAGGCCCCTCTAACTCGGTGTTGGCATGGGCCTCTCTCCAGCAGGGACTGGAAAGCCACAGCAGATCACCAAGTGCCTACCAAGGCCCAGACACTGCTGGCTCTGGGGACACAGTGGTGAACAGAGCTGGACCCTGCTCTTGGAAGGAAGGGAGTGGGACCTGCAGGGACCAGGCCTTGACCAGGGTGCGCCACTCAGGTGTCATGGGAAGGGCTCTAAGAGGGAGCCGGTGGGGGCACTGCATGTTCCCTGGGGTGGGAGGCTGGACACTCGCCGACCTGGAAAGAGCGGGATGACACAGGAGGTGGAGCAGCCTGCCAGGGTCCCCAGTCTGCAAGAGGCAGAGGTACACAGGGTCAGGTTCCCGCGGAGGGGACGTCCAGCACATGCCCCGCAGCACTGCCTGAGCAGACCAGGCACAGCTGCCGTGGACCTGGAGGCAGCTGCCACTAGCCACAGGACAGAAGGAGGCAAGGGAGCAGGTGGTTACAGATGGGGAAACTGAGGCCAGAGAGGGGCCTCTACCTCCCAGAGAGCTAGGAGATGAGGGTCCTGACCCTCCTGTCAGTTAGCACTTCTCACAGCTCCCAGTTTCTCCCTGTGTGGCCCCCTGGGACCGGCAGGGGCTTTCTGATGACTTCCCTGGGTTCAGGTGACTGAAGGTCTGTCCGTCACTGCAGCTCACACGTTCATCATGAACTCCAAAGAAACACGCAGCCTCCCCTCGGCCTTAGAGCGCACGTGTGTGGGAGAGTGCCCAGTGAGTGTAAGGATGTGTGCACATGAGTGTGTCCTCGTGTGAGGGTCAAGGGTCACGAGAACGTGCCCAGGTATCCACATGCATGTGCACCCATGTCCAGGTGTGCTTGGAGTGAGCATGTGTGCATGTGAGTGTGTCCTTGTGTGAGGATCCAGGGTCACGAGAACATGCCCAGGTATCCATGTGCACATGCACCCGTGTCCAGGTGTGCTTGGAGTGAGCATGTGTGCATGTGAGTGCATCCTTGTGTGAGGGTCAAGGGTCATGAGAACGTGTCTAGGTATCCACGTGCACGTGCACTCAGTGTCCAGGTGTGTGCACAGGTGTGCACCTAGGTGAGCATGTGCCTGTGAGCGTGTACTAAGTGCCCACAGGAGTTGGGTGTGTCCACATGTGCACACTGAGCGCCTCCCAAGGGTGTGCGAACGCCATGAGTGGATATGTGTGCATGTTGATGGCTGAGTCGCTAGCCCAGGAGGTGGGCTTAGTCCGGTGCAGTGGATGCCCAGAACGGGGGACCCTGGTGAGGGTACGGTGCGGACTCCTCCCCCAGGCCTTGCCAGAGCTGTGTGTGAACATGAGCGCCCTCTGCAGGATGGCCCTGGACAGAGAGGTGCCTTCCAAGCAGTGGCCAGCCAGGGGCTCCTGTTTCACCTGCATGGGTACATGGAGGCAAGCTGGCTCTTCTGGGACATGGAGCCCTGCTGCGGGTGGACACTGTCACAGAGGTGGCGAGCAGGGCGGAAGTACGTGACACCATCAATGAGGCCCAGGGGAAAGGACTCCAAGGTCACAGCCACGGGCCTCCAGGCCGCCACTGAGCACCTGAGGGACAGGATGTGCGGGGAGAAGGCAGCTGGATTTGTAAGGATGGGTTACAAAGACCAGCTACAGGGACCGCGCCTGCCAAGCGACACATTTAGCCCCTCAGGCACCAGTGTCCTGTCTGTAACTCAGGCTGGTTGCAGGACTCCTTCCGTCCTAAAAGAGATAGACGCAGGGGTGCGTGTGCACGTGTGCGTGTACGCAGGGAGGTGCGAACAGCAGGTGTGCGCTTACCACCCAGCCGCCCAGCAGCTTGCCCGCCAGTGGGGATTCGTGGTCTCCCCCCTGTTATTTACTCACATATTTATCTGTTCATTTTCGGTACTGGGGTTGGAACCCACACTTGCCAGCTCCACCTCCGAGCTCCACCCCAGCCTGATGGGAATTTATTGGAAAAATAAGCCTCGCCCCTGAATTGCGGCTTTCAACTCCGACTTGTGTCTTACCTGATGCATCTTTTAACAAAACTGACCCAAATCACGCTGTGGTCACCAGCCCAGCCTCAGGCTGGACTCCGGGCACAGCCTCTTGGGCCCACTGGCCTTGGGGAGCACCACGGAGCCCACCCCAGCAGCATGCTTCCGGGGTCTCTCATCCCACCCACTCCCTCCCCAGACCTTGCAGATGGTCTGCGCCCTGCAGGGCAGCCTTCCCCTCCCGAATGCATCCCCTGGGGCTGCCTTCCCACTACAGGAGCAGGCGGATGGTGGATCACTTGTGATCTCCCTCCCTCTGCTGGCAAATGGGGGCTGTCAGTCAGCACTCATCTTGAAGAGTTGCCTGGGGGCCATCCCCAGCGGGCAGTGTCGGGGAGAGGGGCCCATCGCCAAGGGGGCTGCAACCCCCAAGCCCACCGAGGGATCCTGTCCCAGCCCCAGAGTGGGTCCAGCTGATGGGACCTTTCCTTTGTGATGGGGGCACCCAAAGTGAGGGTTGCTGTGAGCCGGCCCCTTCCCTGTAGAGATTCTTCCCCATCACTGAAGCAGAGCTGCGTGGCCCACACCCTGCCTCGTCAAACAAAGCTGTGCGTGTACCGTTAAGCCTAAAAATCACACTTGAATATTTGATTCACTGCCAGGAGCTGCAAAGAAAAACTTCTACTGATGGGTGCTCCAAGGGCTATTCAGAGGGTGTCTCCCTGCAATCTGCTGCGAGCCCTGGCTCCCCCAGGGTGCAGGGTGGGGATTAAGGTGGGGTTCCAGGAAGGCACTGAGTGGCCGTTCATCCAGATGCCTGTTGACTACTTGGTTTGGGGGGTGGGATGGTTCCGTCAATATCACACAGCAATGTGTGTTTTTGCTTCTTTCTGGAAAAATGAAATACATTGGTAACCAAGAGATAAACTTGCTTATCTTTTGAGTTATTTTTGTTGCCAGGAATGGTGGTGCACACCCGTAATCCCAGCTAGTGGGGAGGCTGAGGCAGGAGGATCATAAGTTCAAGACCAGCCTTCTCAACTTAGAGAAACTTTGCCACAAAATAAAATTAAAGAGGGCCTGGGGTGTGGCTCAGTGGCAGAGGGCCTCTGGGTTCAATTCCCAGTACCACCAAAAAGGAACAAAAAGAAAAAGAAAAGTTGTGGATTTTTTTTTTCATTTTTTAGGCATCAGGAACACATCTAGGGAGAAACAAGAAACTGGGTGCCATCAAGGTCTTGGGAGCTTCTCCTGGGACCCACAGTGTCCTGCCACATGTCCACCAAGTGGATGATGCCAGCCTGTGCTTCAGCTCCAGAGCTCCACGTGGGGCCTGGGGATGAGAGGCCCTGTGTGCCTGGCCCTCTGCACACTCAGTCCTGGTGGCTAAATGTGGAGGCCCCCACCCCCACAAAGGCAGCAGCGAGCCCTGGCACTGTTCAAACTCCACAGGCAACTGACCAGAAACCAGTAAGGAGAGCAAATATCTCTCTTCCCTGTCGCTGCATGTGGCGGAAAGGATTCGGCTTCTTTCTTTGTGATTTGCTTGGCTGAGGTCAAAGAGGTCAGTGTGCCCTGCTCTGGGGAGGAGCTGGCTGGGTGTACTGGCCTCTGCTCCACCCCCGGCCAGCACTGGGGCGTCCAGCAGGCTGAGCCCGCTGCACGGAAACTCCTACGATCCTGGGCTCGGTGCACCTTGCCCGGGCTTCGTGAGAAAGCTCGCAGTGAGCAGAGACAGGGTCTGCCTGTCCTAGCGGCCTGCACCAGCACCCAGCTGGGACACAGTAGGTCAGTGGCAAGCAAGCTCTCAGCAGTACGCGGTGTCTGCCACCTCTGACAGTGAATATTGACTGAGAAGGGTTTCATTGGGCCCCACGGCCTCGGGCAGGCCTGATCTGTGGCCTTGGTGGCCAGGGCTCTCTGGCTGGTCAGTGAACGCTGTCCCCATGCCATGTAGCTCAGTGGGTGTGGGATGCAGGTCTTCAGAAGGCAGAGAGGAGGCCTCCAGTCCCTCTTCTTGTCCTGTAGCCGTGCTCATGCCAGGTTCCTGGGCAGCTCCTGGCCTGGGTTCTGCCCACCTGGGCTCCTCTGTGCGGCCTCTGCCCTGGGAGTCCTGGTCAGCTGCCTGGGACCAGAGCCACCCTGAGCGAGGCTCTCCCCAGAGCTCCTCTTCCCTGCCTTCCCTTCCCACCGTCTGGTCTCAGGGTCCTCCCTTGCCCGCTGATCCCCTGATTCTTCCAGACACTTCCACCAGGAAACCCCCGCATCTCACTGTCTGGCTACCGGGTCTAGAGGGCCTGAACCACACAGGCGCTAGCTGGCCGGTGCCCGGGGTCTCTCAGGAATGGGCCTCCGCCAGTGCCTGCCTTTGCTGGCCTACACCCGGCCCAGTGGCACTGTGCTCTGCAGCCTGGCTGCCTAACTGCGGATGGGAGCCTGCCACCGCCTGTGTCCTCCGTGGCTTCCAGGCCCTTCACCCGACTTTGGTCAGGAGCCCCGCAGGCAGATCTTCATTTGGTTCCTCCAACTGTGCAGTGGAATAGCGTCCTACAAACATGTGCCCAGGTCCTGACCCCACACCTGCAAGGGGCCTTCCCTGGGAAAGGCTGAGGGCAGGTCCTGACCCCATGATGCAGAGAGGCACAGGGTGGAGCCAGCCAAGGGTGGAGCCAGAGGGCCTGGTCTGCAGCCCAGGAAAGCCAAGGGCAAGCCCGGAAGTTGGCGGAGCACAGCTGGCCCTCCCTAGAGCCACAGCTGGCTCCAGACTCCAGGCCTCCTGCCCTGAGAGAATGTTTCTGTGGCTTTAAGCCACCAAGGCTCTGTGATGTGCTTCAACAGCTGGGGGCGCTGACACTGTGCCCACTCTGGGCACCTGGGGGCCACGGTGCGTCCTCCCTGTGGACCCCTGTTCTCCTTCCTCCTGGAGCTCCCTTCTTCGGGTCCTCACCAGCCTCCCCAGCCTCCCCCGAGGTCTTGCCCTACCCTCCTGGCCTCCCTTCCTGCCCAGCTTTACTGAGGCCGGGACAGCACCTCTCCTCCTTCGCAAGCCCAGGACCACCACAGTTCTCTCTTTATGCCGCAATGCAAGCCCCGGTCCCTCTGCAGACCCCACTCACTGCAGCCCTCAGGGCCACATCCAGAGTATATGTGAGGTAACACTTGCACCCGGACATGGAAAATTATAAGACCCAGAGCAAAGTCACCGGACCAATAGGCAACAGACCAGGAAAGCCCAGAGGTGGTGGCTGGTAGAGGGGCTGGGGTTGCGGGGGCGACCACCCTGGGCAGCAGGGACCTCGAAGCGCAAGCCAGTATCTCAGACCTGATCTGTGAACAAGCTTCCTCCCCTTATCAGTACATGGGGACAGAGGAGCCATTGACACACCGTGGACCCGGTCCAGCAGGGAGGCGGCAGAAAGCCAAGACCAGGGCCACTGCCGGCAGCAGATGGCGGACGGAAGCACCCACCACCCTCCCCTGGGGGCTCAAGGGCGCTCCTGGGCCAGACGGGCTCCTGGCCCCTCCATGCTCTGGGAAGAAGGGTTTGGCAGCAGTTAGTCACAAATAGCTGGGGACGCCCTGCAGCCAGGCACCGCCAAGAGAAAGAACCGGATGCCCATCCAGCACTCAAGGGAGTTAACGAACTACAGCCGTGATAAGGGCAGGAGGGTGAGGTGCTGGTAGACAGAATCATCCAATCCGGTCTGCAGGAAACCAGCCTAATGGCCAGCCCCAATCTCCTCCTACCAAGGTTCCATCGCAGCTGGGCTTGCCAAGCGGCAGGTGTGACTAATGACATGCAAGAAGTCTCCTGGCTCCACTGTCTTCCTGCCATGACTGGGGTGGGATGGCGGGAGTCGGTGCAGCCATCTTGTGACCCTGAGGAATAGGCTATGAGAATCCCAGAGATTGTGGCCCTGAGTCACAAAACCGGTAACAGAAACCAGGTGCCTAGAGACTTCTTGTCATGTGAGAAAAATGTGTCTATTTTTATTTAAACCACTGTAACTTGTAGCCCAACATGTCCCTAACTGAAATAAGTCTCCAAGACCAATGAGTGTTAACTAAGCAAAGACTACAGAAACAGCAGGCGCAAAGCCCCTGGTGAAAACCCAGCAGAGGGAGGGTGAGGGGACACGGGGTGGGGAGGTTGGCAGGCGTTGTCAACTCAGTGAGTGGTTGGGACGCTACCTGGGTAACGCACTAGAGGGTTTTAGACAAGACCTCAAGCTGCTGCCAGGTCACCTTTCCAGCAGGTGACGGGGAGTACGTGGACCTTCTGGGTCTGGCTTATTTCGCTCAGCGTGACATCTCCAGTTGCATCCATTCACTGGCAAATGACATGATTTTTTCTTCTTTGTGGCTGAACTGAGCTCCATCGGATCGCGCTGCTATAAATGCGGGTCCGTACGCGTCACCAGGATCGCAGTTCTTGGGGATAAACACCAGCGTGGGGCAGCTGGGTCACAGGGGGCTCCACCTCTTATCTGCTGTGGCAGCTTCACGCTGATTTGCAGAGCGTGAGCACCGATTTGCAGACCGCCACCCACGAGCCAGCAGCCCGCGGCCCACGCTGCCCCAGCAACTGCCCTGGTATTCCTGCCGACCTCGCGGCAGGGCGCTGAAACCCCAGTGTGGCTTTGACTCGTGTTTCCGGATTGCTCCTCACGTTCCTGTCGGCCACGGTGTTTCTTCTTTTGGGGAGGGTCTGCTTCGTTCTTTTGCCCGTCTGCTGATTGGGTGATGTGGGTGTTTTTGCTGTGGAGCTTCCTGAGCTCTGTGTATGTCCTGGATATTAATCCCCTGGCAAGGGCCAGCTGGCCAAGTCCTCCCATTCTGCAGGCTCCTGGTCCTGCAGAAGCTTTCTAATCTGCTGCATTGCACGTACTGGTTCCCAGGTCATTTCCTGAGCGTCGGGAGTCCTTTGCCTGTCTGCTGGAGTCTTGGTCCGTTTTTCTTCCAGGAGGTGAAAAGTTTCCGGTCTGATTCCAATGTACCAACTTCCTTAACGACACCCCCAAAGCTCAAGAAATGAAGCCAGGGATCGGTAAGTGGGATGGCAGCAAATTAAAAGCCTTCTGCCCAGCCAGGGAAATGAGAGTGCGGAGGGGCCTGCAGGGCGGGAGGAGCGTGGCCAGCTGCCCCTCGGCCAGGGGACCCACAACCTGATGTCTGGGAACCCAAAGGGCTCAACGCCACGTTCCCGTCCACTTTGCGCTGACTTCTGTGCAGCTGACTTCTGTGCTCCGGTCCTCCTCCACGTGAGAGCCAGGTTTCCCAGCACCACTTGCTTTACAGGCTGCCTTTCCGGGGACCTCTGTCGAGCAGCAGAGGGATGCAGCTGCGTGGACTTGTCCCCGCGTCTCCAACTCTGTCCTGGGGTCTCCGGGTCTGTGCTGTTTTTATCACTGTAGCCCTGCAGTGTGATTCGCGAGTCGGTACTGGGAAGCTTCCAGCACTGCTCTTTCGGCTTAGTATTTCTTGGCTATTCTGGGTCTTTTATTCTGCCATACAAACTTTGGAGAGAGTGCATTAGATACATAGATGGCCTTCGGTATTGTGACCATTTTAACAATAATGATTCTGCCTATGCAAGAACACGGTGGCCTTCCCGCCCCATCGGGCCTTCTTCCATTTCCGTCTTCAGTGTTCTCCAGCTTCCGTTATAAGGCCTCTCACAGAATCAACATGACAGGAGGAAGCTGTCCTTGCTGAGGACGGGACAGTGTCTGGAGAGACGTTGGGCCTTGGCAGGAGGGGTGGGTAGTGGTTGGTTGTCAACCAGAGCCAGCCTAGTAGTTGCCACTGAGGGATCTGTGGATGGGCGAGCCCCTGCCCCAGCAAGGAGTGGTCAGCCCCAGAGCCCCACACAGGATGTGTGTCTTTCAGAGCCCGGGAGGGGAGGCGGGGTAGAAGAACCCTGCAGGAGGGCTGGTCGGGAGGGCTTGCCCTGGTCCCAGCAAGAGTCCGCCCAGGGCCAGACCCCAGCTGCTCTCTCAGGGCCGGGTCAGCCTCCTGCAGGCTGAGGGCAGCCGGGAGTGTGCCGGCCCCTTGGGGCTGTCTGCCCTACCCCATCCTTACGCAGGAGGCCAAGGCCACGGCCCGCCGGAGGGGCGCCATCTCCTCTGGAGTTGGCATCCGATTAGCTTCAGGGTCTTTGGTCTAGGGAGGCTGTGACCTCCCTCTCCAGGGAAGAGCCTGAGGCCCAAGCCCAGTCAGTCGCACTGCCCTTGGAGCTGGAATTTTGAGGGGCCTCAAAATGCATAGGAAATGGTGTTCATGATTGGATGCTCCAGAAGGTTCTGGAAAGCACCAGAACTGGGCCAGCCAGCTGGAATCAAAGGTTGCTGAAAGTCCTAATAAACTCTGGTTCTGGTAGTGTATTGGTTTCCCACAGGTGCTGTAAGGAATCACCACACACTTTATGGCTTAAAACACAAATTTATTGTCGTAGGGCTCTGGCTAGAGTCTCCCGGGGCTGGCGTCAAGGGTCAGCAGGACGACGTTCTTCCCAGCCGGTGGCTGAGGCCTGTCAGCAGCCTGCCCTGCTGTCTGGAGGCCATCTGCCTTCCTCACACGTGGCCCTGGCCTAGCGCCACTCCAGCCCAGCTTCCCGGCCTCCCTACCAACTCTGGCCTCCTGCCTCCCTTTATCAAGACCCTTGATGGCCCCCGCGGTCATTCAGACTCTTCTCCCTTCTCCAGGTCCCCAGCCTGGTCACATCTGCACAGCCCCAAGGGGGTGAATGGACCCCCATGTTCTGGGGGTGAGGGTGTGGGCATCTTGGGGGCCACTGTTTAGCCCACTGCAAGAGTTCTTTTCCGCTGCTTACGGCCAAAAACTCTGTGTGACACAACAAAACTATAGACCCAAGGTCTAACGCTGTCCCGTTTTGTTTCTGATTTCTATCAGAAGGGGCTGGATGTGTGTGTGGCCCAGGCTTCCAGCCCTGGCACTGGGGGAGGAAAGCACCCAACACACCACTGTCTCTGGAAGCTCTGGAGTTGGACCCGCGGCCGCAGAAGCCTTGGGGCTCTCTTCTGATTTCAGCTACTTAAGTTGCCTGCCTGGCCCTGAGGGCACAGAGCTGCCATCCTGTATGGGCCTGTGGCTGTGGAGTCCAAGGCAAACGCCACGGCTCTGCCCGCAGATGGATCCAGGGAACCGGTTTCCTCTCAGCAGCTCAGCCAGCCGAGCCTCAGCTGAGCTTTGGAGGGAGAGCGGCATCTAGATGGGAGGACGACCAGATGGAGCCATGAGAGGAGGGAGGGGAGGAGGAAGGGAGAGAGGGGGAAGAAGGAAGGATGGGAGGAGGAAGGGAGGAAGGAAGGAAGGAAGGAGGGAAGGAAGGATGGGAGGGAGGAAAA
>PVKS010031066.1:0-23784 GCA_004027875.1 Aplodontia rufa
AGAGAACCAAGGGTTGAGTGTCTTCACTCATCTGTGGAGGCTGGAGCTAGACCCTGGCCCTTGAGAAAGGAGGTCTATTATCATGTGTTAAATCCGGATAAGGTGTAATGTCACACAACCTAATACATTTTTAGAGATGTTTCGGAAGGGGAGAGGAAGGATAAGGGTGGGTAATTGAGGGGGGGCACTTTTGGGGGTAAATCTAATTTTCAGAATCTATATACATTTTATATTATTTCATTAAAAACTTGTATGATTGTTCAACAAATAAATTTCTCAATTAAAAAAACAAAGAAGAAGAAGAAGAAGAAGAGGAGGAGGAGGAGGAGGAGGAGGAGGAGGAGGAGGAGCGCAAGGAAAGCTTCTAGGGCTCTAGAAAAATCAACAAAGAGAACCAACCTGTCCTCTGCCCAGCCATCCAACCCCTTTACCCATAGCTGGTAGAGGCTGCTGGTCGTAAAGGATGCAGCTGTAGGTTCCAGCACTGTTCAGTTATGACTTGGGGGCAGGAATGGTCTCCCCTTTTTAAGATCTGAGAGGACATCCATTTGTCTAGCGGATATCTGTCACTGAGGCAGAGCAATTCTTGCTATAACAGTCTCCCATTGAACTAAATTCATGGGGAGACTTGCAGGATAATCAACTGTACCCGGAAAAGAAAAACAAAACAACAACAACAACAAAAAACAAAACCCTGTGTTTTGTTGGCAGCCTCTACAAAGGAATCTTCAAGGAAGCCAAGAAAAAGGTGGAAAGAACCTCCTCCATTGAATATCAAAATGCCTAATATAAGAAAAATGCCCAAAAGGAGTCTCTGGGTACAACTGACAGTGGGGAACTGACTTAAAGTTGGTGGAATTGTCATAGGGATGAGACAGACAGGTTACACTCAAAATATCCTGTGTTCCAACCCCTTGAATACCACATGGGAGAATAAGGAATAAGGCACTTTTTTTTTTTTTTTTTTTTGGTATATGCCTGATTATCCAATTCTCTTCTGGGATGAAATTTGTTGTGTAATTCATAAGGATTATTTCAGAATATGAATTTAAGAAAGGATCTATAACTAGAAAAGATAGAAGATATGTTATAGGTATGGACATTCATTTTAGCATAGAAAATTAGAAGATAAAAGAAAGGTTTCTGAAACAGAAAATATTTTGTATGATAAAGTAATATTCTTGTGATAAAGTCCAAAATGAAAGAGAGGACAAAACTAAAGATGTAAACAAGTTGTAGAATGTCTAAGTAAGTTGCAGGAGGTTTGTGGAAAGTCATTGTCAAAAAAGTTTGCATACGTGCTTAAATTGGCACCATCAGTTAAAGTTATTCAGATTTTAATATTCTGATAGGAAGCAGAGTCCAAACATTGGTCTGCTCTTATCTATCAAGATAGTTTTTGTTTCTGTTAGGTTTTATTCCTTAGGGAAACTAAGTTTTTATTCTGGATTATGATCAGGGCATATCATTGTTACTATGTATGCATTTATGATTGTACAGTAACCCAACTCCTCAATAAAATAAAAAAGATAAGTAAAAAAAGGATTAAAGTTTGTACCTGTTTTAAAGACTTTTAATTAATTATTTTATCACTCGTTACATTTTTAAAAACTGTTATTTTTGGTTAAAACAATATTGTTGACACTCTAAATATATGTGTACATCTGAAAACTGTATGAGCCTTGTCTAAGAGGTATATAAAAGTTTGTAAAATGAAAGTTTTGGTAGGTTTACAGCAAGATACTCAATCAGCACTCTCTTTATCCATTGTATCTCATGTAGAAGGGCCACATTGCCATTTGAAGATCCAGCTTATATTTGTTTTCTTGACTACGCCTATTTCTGATCATTAACACTATTTCCTAAATATATAAGAGATTTAAGGCTGACCTTTGCCTTTTGTTGGAACTGCTAAGCCCTGCAAATCTATAATTATCTATGGATTCTCAATATTACTTTGAAAGTTAAAACTAATTAATATAAGGAAATCTGTGTAATTGTGACCATAAGTGTTGCTGGCTTTTTGTATATTAGATATATTCATGTTATAGTATGTCAGTCTTTTAAAATGAAAAGCTTAGAAGAACACTTTACTAAGTTGGTGTTCTCCGAACTAAAATTATCAATAAAAATAGTCTCCTTCAGATTTACATAGAAATAGCAAATTAATTTGGGAATTTATTTATATCATTTACTGTTCTGTAACTGGATAAAGGTAACCTGTTATCAATAAGGTATATTTAGAATTTTATACTACCTTTTACACTGGGATGGCAATTTAAATGCATTTTTGAAAGATAATGAGAGCCTGATCTATTTAAAGGTTGACAGTATGAAACATAGAAGCCTTTTCCCACTTTTCACAAGAAGGAAGTTAAAAGCTGTTAGCCTTTGTTTGATTCACATTTCCACACTACTGTTGTATTGTTTTAGATGTAATGTTATTTTGTCAAGAGCTCTGCCTTACCTGAGATAAGGCTCTGCCTCTCCCCTGCATGTAAAACTGGCTCCAAAGTAGGCTAAATTTAAGCTCGTTTAAAGTTATGTTCAAAGAATAGATTTCTGCTGTAAAGATTACTGTGACCTCAAAATGAATAGGGGATAAATGCTAACTAAATAAATGCTTGAGATTACAAAAATCATATTTCTTGGTTCATGGCTATTATACAGACTGAAGTTTTTGCTCTTGTTAATTTCATTCTGTGTTTATGATAAAGAAGTACTCCTCTTAATAGAACAAACTGAGATAATTTGATATAATAAGTCATCAGCTACCAGACAGGTAGGATATAACGCTGACTTCCGGTTCTCATGCTGTCCTCAACTAAGTGAAAGGTGTTACTGTAAAAGTCTGTATATTTAAGTTGTAACCTGTTACACCCCTTTTCATACTGTGAAACTGGCCTGCTGGATTTTCAAACCAAAACTTGGAGACCAAAGTCAAAGAAGTAGGAAAGCAGTACATGCACTGGTGGCTTTCTTGTTCTCAAAGGTCCTCACAAACCCCCTGATCGTGAGTTCAGATGACACAGAGATGAAGGCAGAGGGGTCTCAAAGTTCTGGGTCCAGGCTGACTCTGAAGGCCAGGTCCAAAATATTGGCTGCTTTTCCTTGGCTTTCTTCCTTCCTTGACTTTGGCCTCCAAGTTTCAGGTTTTTTTGTTGTTGTTGTTGTTGTTGTTGTTTTTAATATTTTTTTATTTTGAGCAACCTTACAAGATTTTAATAAAATAATATAAAATGTGTATAAAATGTGTATTAAACATCCAGCAGACCAGTTTCACCAGTCTCAAAGTGGGACTAATGGGTTACAACTTACCTTTTCATAGTAACCCTGTTCATTTAATTGGGGTGAGCAGTAGTACTGGAAGTCAACATTATATCCTATCTATCCTGTAGCTGGGGACTTTTTATCTCAGGATGTTTTATTAAGACGAGTACTTCTATAACACTAATAGGCAATAGTTACAAGGTTTATCAGGAAATACAAAAACCTGGATGTAAGAGCCTCTTCAGAAAGCCGTAAAGCATTTGGGATACCCTGCCTTGCACAGCGAGAAAGCCTCCCCATGCAACTCCAAGAAAGCAATTAACAGAGCTGAAGTCTAGTCTGTTTTGGAGCCAGTCCTTCATGCAGGAAGGTGAGAAGCAGAGCCTTATCTCAGGGGCTCTTGACATATGAAACAACATTACATCTAAAACAATACAACAGCACTTTGGAAACACAATCAAACAAAAGCTAAGAGAGTTTTTAGCTTCCTTTTGTGGAAAAGTGGCAAAATGCTTCCATTTTTCACAGCGTCAACTTTTAAACAGATCAGGCTCTCCTTATTACCTTTAAAAATACATTTAAATTCCCATTTCCATGTAGAAAGTAACACAAAATTCTACATATATCTTATTGATATCAGGTTGCCTTTATCCAGGTACAGAGCATTAAATGACATAAATAAAAGCCCAATTAATTTGCTACTTCTATATAAATCTGAAGGAGACTATTGCTACATTTTAGTTTGGAGAACACCAACTCAGTGAAGTGTTCTTCTAAACTTCACATTTTAACAGACTTATATACTAGAAGAACATGAATATATCTAATATACAGGAAGCCAGTAATGGTTAGCATCACAATCACACAAATGTCCTTACATTGACTAAGTTTAACTTTCACAGTAAAACTCAGAATCCATAAATATTTACAGGTTTGCAGAGTTTAGTAGCACTAACAAAAATCAAAGGATAGCCTTAAATCTCATATACATTTAGGAAACAGTTTCCATGATCAGAAATATCCTTAGTCAAACCAAACAGATATAAAACAAGTCCTTCAAATGGCAGAGGGCACTTACTGGTTCTCTTGCTGGCAAACCCACATAAACTTTCATTTTACAAACTTGTACATAACACTTAGACAAGACTCACACAAACACAGCTCCCAGATGTAAACACACATCTAGTCACATATATTTAGAGGGTCAACTAAAATAAGTTTTCAAAAATTTAGCCAGTTTGAAAATTATCATTTAAAAGACTTTAAAACAGGTACAAATCCTAATTCCTTTAAACTTAGTTTCCCTAAGTAATAAAAGCTATCAGACACAGAATTTATCTTAATAGATAAGAGGAGATCAACTTTTTAAGGAGTCCTTTTTGTTTACAAACATAGAGAATTAGCATATTAATGGTTAACCTTCAAACAAAACAAAACAAAACAACAACAAAAAAACCCTTGAACAACTTTTCTGACTCTGCTGATTACAGCCAACTTACTAATCACATATGTGAACTTTCTGATTTTTACCTCCCACAAACTGTTTGCAAATTAGACATTCTACAACTTGTTTACATCCTTCACTTTGTCCTCTCTTTCATCCTGAACACGCACAATATTACTTTACCATACAAAATACTTTCTCATTCAGAAACATTTCTTTTACCTTCTAAGTTTCTGTACTAAAAGGTATTTCCATAAATATGGCTTTTTTACATCTTTTCTAGTTTCAGAGCCTTTCTTAAATTCATATTCTGAAACAATCCTTATGAATTACACAACAAATTCCTTCTCGGGAGAGAGTCGGACAATCTAGCATATTTAAAAACTGTGCCCTAATTTTTTTCTCCCATGTGACATTCAAGGTGTTGGAGCAAAGGATATTTTGAGTGTGACCTGTCTCCCTTATCCCTATGACAATTCCATCAACTCTAAGTGAAATCCCCACTGTCAGTTGAACCCAGAGTCTCCTTTGGGGCATTTTGTCTTACATTAGGCATATTGATATTCAGTGGAGGAGGCCCTTTCCACCTTTTTCTTTAGGCTTCCTTGAAGATTCCTTTGCAGAGGCTGCCAACAAAACACAGGATTTTTTTTTTTTTACTTTTGTTTTTGTTTTTCTTTTCTGGGTGCAGTTATTTATCCTGCCAGTCTCCCCATGCATTTAGTTTGATGGGAAACTGTCATAGCAAGAATTGCTCTATTAGATATCCCCTGGCCAAATGGATGCCCTCTGAGATCTTAACAAAGGAGACCATCCCATGTTCAGGTCATAAACTCACAGTTCTGGAACCTACTGCCAGGTCTTTTTTGGCCTGCTGCCTCCACCTCCCCTATGGGCAAAAGGGGCTGGAAGGCAGGACAAAACCAGGTTCTCTTTGCCCATTTTTCTACAGCCTGGGCGGCTTTACTGGGACTTTCTATTTCAGTCCAGGGCTGGTTTCCCAGATCCACAGTCAATCATATGCACCTGCTTGGGGCCAAGCTGAGAAGCACTACGGGGACTTCCAGCACTGGATTAAAACAATCTTCAAGTATGTTTTTAACTCTCTCTGATGCTTGAACATCAGAGGCAGTGCCTTTTTGCATCCTCAATGTAGTTTCTGACTGTCCAGACTCTTTTCATGCAACTGCATAAATGCCTGTACTTACAAGAATCTCTTCCGGATATTTTACCTCTGATAGACCAACTACAAAATTGTAAAATAACCCAGAAAAACCATTCAAATACTAGATTGTGTCACAGTAAAACATGCTTGTCTTAGACAGGCTTATACCTATAGGTGGCCCATTTAGCCAGATCTTCCTTCCCAAGAGACCACTGGTAAGATCACCAGAGCATAGCCCATGCCATGAACAGTAACACACACCAAAAAAAGAAACAGACAAATAACCAAAAAGGATGCCTGAAACCATGGCTGACAGATGGGCCCTTTAAAACAGACAGACCTGCACATACAGAATTTCTTCTACCTTCTTTACCTCTGACAGACCAACTCCGACTGCAACGCTGTAAAATAATTCAGATAGCAGTTTAAAGGCTAGAACATTAGAGTAAAACATCATCTTTTTCTTAGATAGCCTTATGCCTGCAGGCAGACTTTTCTTCCACTTACTTTACCTCTGACAGACCAACTCCAACTGCAAGATTGTACAAAAAAGAAACACAGAGCCACACAACCGGAATGGATCCCCAAAACCACAGCTGACATACAGGAAGCTTTAAAACAGATCATCGAAGATCTTTCCCAAGGAATTACCTACAGGATCAACACAGCATTGCCACTTCTTAAAAGGGGCAGTAACAGATACAAACAAAATTCAGAAGGGCAACCAGAGGGAATTCCTGAATCCAGGGCCAAAAAACAGATGAGAACCTAGAACAGACCAGAGGGAAGTAAATATTCCTAAATTCTTGAGTCCCACTTAACCGTGACTGCTACGCCTGTAGCTCCACAGATGTCCCTACAAAGAGGGACGACATGTAACCCATGGAAACAAACCAGATGTGTGGAAGCAAGGATTTCAGCATGCACACCTGGGACTAACCAAATGGCCAAGAGTATAGTGACTTACTACAAGAGGCAATAACATATATACAAAACTCAGACAAACAACCAGAGGAGAATCCCCAAATATAAGGCCAACAAACACATGAGAACACAGAACAGACCAGACAGAATAAATATCCCTAGGTTCTCAAGTTCTGATTAACCATGACTCCTACACCAGTGGTGCCACAGATGTTCCCATGAAGTGGAGCCAGATGGGTGGAGCCAAGGATCTTGGAGTGCACACCAGGGGACTTACCAGATAGCCAAAGGTGTTGCAACTTTACTCAAAGTAGACCAAGATGGGGCAATCCATATAGTTCAGGGAGTGAAGATGGGAGGTCACCAAAGCAAAAGGCTTCAGCAGCTGCTGGGACAGTCCCTCAGTTCCTCCCTTTACTCATAGGAATAGCTTGTCTGGTTTGACCCAAGGCAAACTCCTAACTCCAGCAGTTTGCTCTCAACAATTTGGCCTTACATCCTCAGTGTGGAAGTGGGGTGATTAGAAAGCCAGATCTTCCCAAGAAAGCCAGATTGGGGGCAGCTTTTGGGTCCCATCTAGGGTGCCAAATTTGTTACCAAAAGCTTGGACCTTGTCCCCAGTACCAATCCAATGATGAGGACATTGTTTTGAGAAAAAAGGAAAATGAAGTTTTATTTCTTTGCTACCAAAAGAGAAACACAAGGGACTCCTGTCCCAAAGACCCATCAGGGGGAACAATAGGTTTTAAAAGTTACATTCCATGTATTCTCTGTCTAGAGTTGTCATTCAGTTGTTAACTTGGTAGAGAGTCATTTCTGAGGTCCTCCAGTACCCTCTCCTAAGTCTGAATTACTTCCTTCCTATAGTGGGTATGTGATCAAGGACAGTGAACTCTGCCCATGAAGGAGATCAAAGGCAATCCTCTTTCTCCTGAGATTAGGGAGAGGAAGAGATTAGCAAGGAGGAAGGAGAGAGGTAGAGAAACATGTCATTTAAAAAAATAAGTCCCAGTGCAAATCATCAAGGGCTGTATTCAAAATATAAAATGGACCACTCTTACATTTCCTCAACCTTCTCATTGTCCCGAACTCGGTCACATGGAAATATCTAGTTTTTAAGGATGGATAGGAAAGTGGGTAATTTTATCTGCCACTCTGGGAGAAGGTTATTAGGTTGGTCTAGTTCCAGAAAACTTTGCATGACCAAAAGAGACCACTCATAAGAAAATTCTCCATACCTGTCATATTTACCTCTATTTCAGAGGCTCATGACTGCCAGTAATTTGGATATATATGCAAAAATCGGGTGGGGATGTTCAGCACCAAATATAAGTCCTGGCTCGTATGGTCAAAAAGGAGTCAGACCTAAAAGTGGCTGAGCAAAACCTTTTGATTGAGCAAAACCTTTTTATTGAGTAAAACCTTTTTATTGTGATCTGTGGATACAAGTTCAGGTTCACCAGCCCACCAGAGTGAGGGCAACCTGGGGAAGTGGCACACTGCTCGGGCTGGGCAGTCTAGGATGCAGTTAAAGTTTGGGGGTTTCCTATCCCTTGGGGATTGGCTGGGGAGTCCATCTATCATCAGAAGATTGCCAGATGCCTTTGGGGTTTATCCACCAGCCTCTGACTGGTTGTCCCTTTGCGTAGGGCTACCTGATGCCCTGCTCCCATCCGGTGCCTGAAATCGACCTAACAACATACAACACACCAAACCATATCCTATGTGATTCAAATGGTGACTATAAATAAAATCTTCCTATAAGGAAATAACTCAAAAAGAAAATCAGAAAATAGAATGTGGGAGAATATTCAGAAGAAGTTGTCAACCAAATGATAGCTGAGGCTTTTCTTCATTCAGGAGATCTCACTAATGAATCAAAACCAGAAGAGTGAGCAGCATTCCTTCATTACACGCCCTGAATTAAGAAGCGATGATCCTGAGGAATGTAAATCAGAAAACGAGCTGATGAAGGTCTGCATGTCTCCGCTTCCAGATGTCACGCGGCCCTCCCACCAGTCACTCCTGAGTCCACTCCCTGAGCAGGCTTTCGTGCAGAAAGCAGAATTAGTCAATGCAGAAATAAGCTACAGCTTAACAATAAGCATTTGGTGACTCACAGACACATGCATCGTGAGAGAAATGTCACAGACTTGGCAGACATAAATGTCTAAAAGAAAACATTCCGATAGAATGTACTAAAACATACAAAATCCCAGCAGCAAGCCAGGATTTCCAAAGCAATCCAAGCATATTTAGGGGTTGTTGGTAACATCAGAGAGATTAAAATTATATATATGATACTTAAAATAAAATTCCAAATGTATGTTTCTTCGTTGTGTGTGTGGAAATGATACAAGTGGGGCTAAAACTACTGTGATAAGCATATTTAGGTTAAGCATCTGTTACATACATTTTGATCAACACGTGTTAGGATTTTTTATACTAGTTAATATCCATCCGCTTCTCTACCTTCTCATTCTGATCAGAGATAAATGCAGTCAAATCCAGGTGCACAATATTTTCCGCCGTCGGTTAGCACTCTGTGCACTTGCTACTCATTTGGTCAACAGGGGAATCAGAGAAGTCATCATACGTGCATCCTTCATTTCCTTTCCTGGACACTTTAAGGGACCTGGGAAATGGAAGCAAGAAGGCAGCAGTAAGTGAAAAGAGGTTGTTGTGAAAGAAGCTGTGCAGAGGCCCCACAGGGCAGAAGATGCCACAGCACGCCAGCCCAGGGACCCCAGGATCCTGTAAGCAGAGTCTCTGCCACTTACACCCTCCTGAAACCCCTGCACCCTGTCCCACTGGAAAACTGCTGAAAGAGGAGATGCTCCAGGTCCAGTCCAAGCAGAGAGGACGCTAACCCAGTGTTCTCAACCAGGAATGTTTTCCTCCTGCAGCAGATTATCTGACGAAACCTAGAGATATTTTGTTTTGCTACAGTTGAGTGTTGGGGGCACTGCTGGCATCTGGGAACAGGATGTTGCTCCTTATCTCACCATGTACAGCACTATCCCCCAGGCAGGGGAGCTCTGCCCCATACCACAAAAGAGGAAAGGCAGTTTGGGGTGGAGGAGGGAAGAGCTGCATCTTACTCCTCTCTTTGTCAACAACACTCAATACATTGTCCTGAAAGCAATCAACTAACTCCCTTAGTCTAGCGGACTTCAGAATCTAATACGGTTCAGAGAATTCCTGTTGTTCTACCAACCAGGGTGACAGCCACTTTAGACACTATGGAGTCCACTTTGATGATCAACCCATTCTAAGAGCCGAGATCCATCTAGAGGGTTGTTGTGAGATAAACCAGGAGCGCATGTGTCTCTGTTAAGGAATTTTTCCTAAGAAAGCCTGGCCTGAGCCCTACAAGTTAAAGACAAGGATCCCTTTGGGAGGCCATTCTTCTCCAGCAAAGTCTAAAGGGTTTGTTCCTGAATCCCAGGATAGAATGAATAACAATCATAAGGACGTAAAAACATTAAAAATTCATGTTCATAAACATTAAGAACACTTGCTGTGCTCTTTGAAACAGTATCTATAACCAGTGAGATGACTACGTCTTTGCTACCTGAAGGTCAAAACTGAGAAGGGACACACCAGCCTGATGCGTGAGCCAGACCAGCCTACCTCCAGAGGGCACCACACATCAGAAGGTCAGAAGCCCCAGAAATATCACCCCCAAAACCAGAATATAAGTAAAGAGAGAAGGGGAGAAAGAGGTAGATATTGCTCCAGTTCCACAGAGCTAGTTTTCAGGCACTGATAGCAAAAGTTGCACACATTTTCTGAACTTTGGCCTTGATATGATTATAGGAATATGGTTTCTCACTTTCACCAGGATCCCATTTTATAACAGAATGGTATTATAAGAAGTGGGGTTGTTGTCATCTGGCTGTGTCAGTGACATGGCAGCATCTTCTCCAACCAGCTGATCCTCCTAAGGACGGTTGGTTGCTACAGTGCTCTATGCCCACATGGCCCCTCAAGATGGCTGAGGGTTATACTTGGAGACATCTCACCAAGTCTTCTCCAGCAACTCAAACTTGAGCTACCGTAGCAACAATGTCAATCAGAGCCAGCCCCAAAGTCAATACTGGAGGAAGGAAAGAAGCTTCCTGAAAGCAAGCTTTCCTTGCCCCATCACACAGCTCCATCCCCTGCACACCCCCACCGGCCACAGGCAGCATTGGCTCCCCATGGTCTCCTAGTACATTTAAGAGATGATGAATGTGTCTTACGGCCCTACATCCACTTGACTACTGCTCTGCTCCTTCGCCCCCACCATTCAGCCCCAGTCACTTCTCTGTGAGTCACTAGTGGAAGCTTTATGCCATAGTATTCTCCCAATATGCCCTCCGGTTAGCATGCAAAACTCACCATAAGACTTAAGAGCGAGGCACACCTCCCTATATTCTCCACCATGCCATGAATACACAGGAGATTTTACTCAGGGACTGGAAATAAATAGAATTGCAGCAAAACAAGCATGCTGAAGCTAAAACTTGATACACAATGCCCCATGCAGTCCTCTGCCTCATAGGAGTACACCATTTTCTAATCTTGCCTAGCTGCTCAGGACTCACTTTTCACTTTCCCAAAGAGCGACATTGCTATGGATTGAGTGGTTTTGTCCCTACGCCATCCCCACTCCAAAACGCAGATACTGCAGCCCTAATGCCCAATGTGATGGTATGGGGGGGGGTTTCGGAGGTAAATAAGGCATAAGGGTGCAATCCTCATGAGTGAGATCAGCGTTAGAGGAAGGGATCTCTCTACAATGTGAAGATAGAGTTAGAAGATACAGCCATCTATGATATGAACCCGATCCTGATCATGCTGACCCCACTGATCTCAGTCTTCCAGTCTCCAGAATGGTGAGAAAAAAAATTGTTATTTAAGCCACGCAGTCTGTCCTAGTCACAGCAGCCTAAACAAAGACATGCTCTTCAGTTCTCCTCAATGTAAACATCTATCTTGCTTTGAAAAACTTTATAGGGGTTAGATTTTGTCATAATCCATCTTCTTCCTCTCACTAAAATGACCTCAACTTCTGAATTGGTCAGAGTACAAAAACTTCATACAGAGGCTTTGCAGATCAGATCAGATGTGGGTGGCAGGCACCCTTTAATGGTAGGATGGGCACTCTTTAAGTCTGGCCCTCTTGAAAGACTCCTTGTCATTTGTCCCAAGCCATTATGACTTGAACTTACTCCAAGTAGGCATTCACTCCACATTTCACCAAAACTCCTCTTGTTGTGGCGCTTATTGAAACATGCTAAATCCAATAGCCTATTTCAGTGCTGATTTTATTTGATATGTCAGCAGGATTTTATTCTGTTCATCACTGTCTCCTCAAGACATTTTCTTCTCATCACTGCTAGGATATGCACCTCCTGGTTTTGCCTTCAACACACTGGCTTCTTCCTCTCATTGCTATTCGCTTGCTCTTCCTCATCTCTCTGGCCTCTTAACCTTGGAGTGACCCAAAGCTTAGTCTCGAAACTTCTTTTCTCTGTCTACATTTATTCCCAACAAACTCATCAATCTCAAGATTTAAGTACCCTGTACGATTCCTAAATATCTTCTGTCTAGTTCTCTCCCTAAATAGACTTAGAGTGTGACATTTGACTATCTAGTTGTTATCTCAAACTTGACATATTTAAAACTGAACTCTTGACCACCTTCAAATCTTTCCAATTGTTCAAACCAAATCTGTGCCTCTTTCTATCTCCCATATCCCACATTTAATAGGTTAGAAATAAATCCATAACTGAACCACTTCTTGTCCCCTCCATCAAAATTATCTTAATACAGCTACCATCATTTTTCTCCTTGGATCATTGCAATAAATTCCAAATGCTTTTCCTACACCTGATTTTCAAAAGATCCACCAGGGTTATCCTATTACACAAAATAAGTCCAATCCTAGCCCTCCTCTGCTGGAGTTCCTGTTAAGGGCCCCCCCCCATCCACACAGGGTTAAAACTACCATCCTCATATCATCCTCCAAGGTCCCTCACGTCCTGCCCCTCATTCATCCATTTGGCCTCACATCTTGCTTTTCTCCCCTATCCCATTCTTCTCCAACCTCTCTCGCCTTCTTCTCTTTCTTGGCAATGCCAGAATGTCTCAAAGGCTCAGGGCTCAAACATCCCTTCTTCACTATTCTATCTAAAAATTCTATTTAAAATTGCAATTTACTCCATTCCACATTTGCTTTGCTCTTCTGTGCTTTTTCTCCATAGTAATCCTCTGCCTCTGACACCCAGCTCATGCAACTTAATTACTGCTTTGATTTTTTTTTTTTTAAGACAAGTTCTGCCTAAGTTGCTTAGGCCTTGCTAAATTGCAGAGGCTGGTCTCCAACTTGCAATCCTCCCGCCTCAGCTTCCTGAGTCACTGGGATTACAATGTGCACTACCATGCTCGTCTGTGCTTTGACTCCTTTTCCTCATTAGAATACAATAAAAAGCTCCGTGATGGTAAGAATTCTTATCTTTTTGGTTCATCGCTTAATCCCCATAACCATATTGATATATGACAGACAATTAATATTCACAGACTGAATGAATGGACTATGAGAACACACGTACATATCTCCCAATGATAAACAATAGTTCTAGAGAGGCAGTCTAACTTCATAATGAGAAAAAAAAGGAAAACTGTTCTAATGAGACAAGCTTTTCCATCTGGTCATGGATATGCCATACTACACTATTTGTTAGAGTAATTTCAGTTTCTCTTTTCTTGGCCCATTCTATGTCTGAGAACCTTCAGATACAGAGAAAACAAGGTCCATTACAATTGCATCCAATAGAAACTTTATCTTATCCTGCCTCCATTTGCAGAAGAACTGGTAAAAGTCTATTTTGAAATTTTCTTGTCTTTGGACAAAGCAAATTCATTAGCAGAGTGTCCTCACCAATGGTCTCCAACTTATTTGTCAGCTAAAGATCTGCAGCATAGAAATTTGTTTTTGGGCTAGCCAGAGAAAATGTTCCAAGTGTTGAGATGAAAGGAAAGTTCTAGACATATATATTTGACCCCAGCTCTGTGTAGAACAAATATTTTAAATGGTGAACTCAAGAGATTACCCATCTCAATCTAAATAGGGAAAGCCTATGTCCTGACTGGCGTCGAGTTCCTTAATCTCTCTGAGCCTCTGTTCATTCATCTTTAAAACTGAAAGAGCAAAACTATCATAGTAGCTGCCAGGATTTTAGACACAGCTCCCTCTTTGGACTGATCCATAACTTTATTGTCCTGAATTGCAGAGAGAAGAAAGCTCTAGAATTCCAGAGGGCAGAGACTAATCAAGTAAGTTCTCTTTCCCTCTATTCCCCATCCAAGAAAATGCTGCAGAAAACTCAGATATTGCTGTCCCAAAGCTGGAGTACTGTGCTGTTTAGTAATCCCAGGCCTCTGAACTGGAATGCCTCACTCAGTTGGAGAAAAGGACCCAAAACAGTTTGCGTGTGACCTTTATAATATACAAACTTGAACTGGCAACTATTTCAAAGGCAGTGCATGTCCTTTCTCTTTAATAGAATTCCCAGGAGGAAACAAAGGACCTATGAAACAGCCAGTCATATCTCGCTCTTTCATATGTATGCATGATGGAAGAATGAATATATATGAAAATATATGAATATATATATATATTCTATTCTTTAATATAAACACTGGAAGGCAAACTAGCATATTTTTAAGCAGACAAAATTGTCCCATCAAATTTGCAAACATTGCATGTTCTTTTCCCTTTTTAAATATTACGGTCTATCTTCTGGCAAAGGGCACATGGATTTTTACAATATCTTCACTAAGAAAAGCAGTAATCATTGCAGGTTGTTAACTCTGCTTTCTACCAAAAAGAAAAAAAATTACATGGTGAGTATAAGTGATGGGGATAGAGGCAGGGAAGTGCTTAAAGCCCACGAAGAGGATTTCACTGTGGGAGTTAAATAGCAATTATATATTTCATAGGGGTACTGTGAGGTTTTAGTGAAATCAACAAAGAAATGTATGCACAATGTCTAAATGCGGTGCACTTAGTAAAATTGCAGTTCCTCTTCTGTCCCTTGTACTCATATCAAAATGATGGCTAGTGAAGATGAATACCTGAACAACTCTAACACCTTCCTCTTGCCCCTAAAACGGAGCAAACATGACAATGCCCTTTATTTAAGCAGGCAGCAGGAGCTAAGTGAGTCAAGGGTCAGCGGAGACAGGATTTGTTCTCTCTGTTGCCTGGTTCCAAAACATGCACATTGTGTCATATGGACAAGTTAGAGAAATTACAGGTTAAAATAAGGCCATTAAGACATTTTTGAGCCATTGAAATGATTAAACTATCCTTTATTAATAGGAGAATAACTATCTGAAATTGTGACACATTCATACCACGGAATATCTTACAGATATCAGCAAGAATGAAATAGAACTCCACGTTGAAACTTAATCCTATTTATACACCTATATATCTCACCTACATAACAATTATATAATTATATAGATTTTAAATTTATATCAAATATGATCATACAAGCACACAGGCATATAATATATATATATAATTTACATACCAAATACATTTACATATACAGCCATGCATGGCATGCTAAATTTCATCAACAACAGACCACATGTAGAGCAATGATCTCATAAAATTACAATATACACTGATATGTAGTAGAAATTATCATCTACATTTGTGTAAAGATTCTGTATGATGTTTGTACAAAGACAAAAATAAAATCACCCAATAATGTACTTCTTAGAACATACTCCTGTTGTTTATCAATGTATGATTGTATACAATATACATAAATTATACATATGTGTGTGCATATGTGTGTATATGTGTTTGTATATCATTACTGTGTGTGTGATAAGTGTATAATACATAAGGTGTCTGAAAGACCTTGATTCAACCAGTTAAATGTGAAAAGTTTGATAGAAAGGAAAAGAATGGATTTTCACATTTTATGCCATGCATACGATAGAAGCATTTAATTCTCATTTACTATCCTTATACTGCCCCAATTTTCTATTTTCCTGTGAAGTTAGGTGGAATCAATGACTAATTCTAGCCCAAGATATGTGAGCAAAAGGGACGTATATCACACTCTGTCTGAGATACTTAAAATTATGAATCTTCCAAGCACTCTCCCCACCACAACACAGAAGCAGCCGGGATCGCTTAGTTACCCATAGAAGACAGCTTCTCAGCAGAGTGTCTGAATTAAACTACAAACATACTATGCATGTGTAAGTGTGCGTGTTATAGCTTTGATATTAATTGTCCCCCCAAAGCTCATGTGTAAGATAATGCAAGAAAGTTGAGAGGTGAAATGATTGGGCTATGACTGCCTTAACCTACTCAGTGTCTAAATATCCTGGTAGAGTTAAGTCTGTGGTAACTACAGACTGGTAGGGTATGGCTGAAGGAGATAGGCCACTGGGGACATGCCTTTGGGGTATATATATTTTGTTGAGCTGAGCTTAGTGCCCCCCTTCTCTCTTTTTGTCTTTCCTCAGCCACTTTTCTCTGGCACACCCTTTTGCCATGATGTTCTGCCTTACCTCAAGCCCCAAGGAATGGAGTCAGCTGTCTATGGACTGAAACCTTTGAAACTGTAGCCCCAAAGTAAAATTTCCTCTTCTAAAATTGGTCTTGTCAGGTCTTTTGGGTACAACAATGAAAAACTGACTAAAACTGTGTGTTTGTTGTGTGTGTGTGCGTGTGCGTGTGTGTGTGTGTGTGTGTGTGTGTTGTGAGGAATTATTGAGTAAACCCACTGAGATGTAAAAGCTAATTAATGTACAATATTAGTTATCTATTGGAGAAAAACAAATTACTGACAAACTTAGCAGGTAAAAGCAAAGACATTTAAGAGGGAGTTCTAGCTCCGGACAATTCATCAGGCTGCAGTGAAGGTATAGACACCTCCAGGCTCTGCCAGGGCTGGCCAATCTCCTTGCCAGCCCACACACATGGCCATGGCAATGCCTCAGCTCCTTGGGGACTGTTCACCGGAGGCATCACTTGGTTTCTCCATAGGGTTGATCATGACAGGGCAGCTTGCTTCCCCATAGAGAGAGAGATCTGAGGGAGGAGAGAGAGAGATAGCCAGAGAGAAACAGAGAAAGTGGTGGGGGAACAAGTTACAAGTCTTTTTTTATAACTGCAGAAATTACTTCCCATGGCTTCTGCCTTATTCTGTTTGTTAGAAGCAAGTCACAAACAGAGTCCACACTCCCTGGGGTAGGATATGCACAAAAGCGTGAATACTAGGAGTTGGATCACTACAGGAGAGCCTTGAAGGTCACTACCACCAGCAGAACACTCTAGTCTACCTGAACAATCCTATATTTTTTTGCAATAATTGCAATTTTTTACAACAATCATGAGTTGCTTTTATCATACAACAACCAAACACTAAAACTTTCTATGATGTATTTTTGTTAAAGTTACCCAGCCAAACTTTCAGCAGTTCTTTTCCCCTCCCCCTCAAAACAACTTAATATGATAGCCAAATAATAAAATTATGCATTTTTTCACTACTCAAAGTAGCCCATTATTCTCAAGTTCTCAATTGCACATCTTGGATGTGACTCATTTTATCTCTGATCCATTTGTGCTTTTGTCACACTACAGATATTTTCTTTGCCATAATCTAAACTACAGGGAGGTTTCTTGAGCATTTCTCCAGGAAAAAAAATTCCTTTCCATTTTCTAAGTGTTAATTGTACAGAGTAGCAGCCTCTGAAGTGAAAATACAAAGTGAACCAGACAGCAGCTCTCTTCTAAAGTCAGGTCCCCAAAGTTGACATCAAGCGTAGGAGACGCCTCCTTTTAGTAATTAGCTGTAGATGTGCTTGCGGCTGCTTCTGTACAGCCACCTCACTGTTTACCTTCATCTCCACCAGAGCTCCTCAGTATTCTAAGATAATAAGCCAACTGGGAGAGTAGGCTGTAACAAGGACCTGTCAGCTCGCTACACCAGCAGGATTTGAGTCAGTCTTACAGGATTATCACTTATCTTAGATATCTGTCTTTCTCGATAAATCTGAAAAGGAAGAAAGGCAGAAAATGAATATAATTAAACAGTGAACACCTTTAAGTAAGTCACAAGGATAAAAATTTCAAGAAGTTTCATCCATATTTTGAGGGAAAGAACTAAACAAATAAAAGCCCAGAGATATATCTTTAAAAGTACAAGGTAAAAAGAAGCAGATAGAAGAGATGGAGTCTAAAAGACAGGAAAGAAGATCAAATAAAACAGGGGCTATCTGGGACATAAGATTGACTTTGATGGTGTAATAGATTTCAACTTTCTAAATAGCAGTCATCAAATTCCATACCACTTTTGAGAGTGGACATGTTTGACCATCTGTATCCTGTTTAAGAGCTAGGTAAGATTCAAGTGAATCTAACAGCATGGTAAAGTTGGCAAGTGACTATAAATCATTTTTAATAGTTGCAGTTTGTAAAATAATGGGTCCTGTGGGAAGAGAGTGAGGAGTTTTCACCACAGCTGGGTAGTCCCTATAATTTTCCTCAATTTTCCTCTACAAATCCCACATCAGCAATGTAATTGTCTGCCTCGCTGTTTCCCTTCCACCCCAGATGGAAGACAGAGAGCATTGAAGAGAATAATAATGTAACATTCAATAAAGTGATCTCTGCGAAGCCCTTGACTGAGCTGGGCTGGGGAATGGGGTGCAGAGATGAAGGGAACACAGTATCACTTCTAGCACTGTCCTGGGCTTTGCTGGCCGCAGCACTTAGGCAGAGCCCCCTCTAGGACCAGGAGACTCAGAATGCTGTACTTTGTCGCTATGCTCCTTTCAGAGCATTTTGGCTCATGTTTATTTTATGTATTGACTTTCACTCTGGTTTCATTTGAGAGAGCTTGGAGACAGAATAAGAAAAAAAAAGTTTCTTTCAAAGAATTTTTTTTGTTGGAATAAACCAAAGTTTTTTCAGGCACAGAAGGGGAGAAAATGCCATAACTGAAAATTTTCTGAAATGGCCCAGGACCTTCCAGGGGACAGTAAAAGTGGTTCACCTGAGCCTTCTGAACTTGACTCGCCTCCCTTGGGTCTTCTAGTCTTTGAGGCCATGTGTGGATAAGGTCTCACTGATGGTATTAGTTAGGATTAAGGGAAGCTGCATGTGACAGATAATCTAGCCTAAGAGTGTTCTAAACAAGACACAAGTGTAGTAGCCCCACGAGTCATCGTGTGCTGTCCAGCTCATTACTCCACCACCCCTAGGGTCCAGCCTTCATCCTTATTCCCCACAAAACTAACTAGAGCTTTAAAACCAAATCTGATTTTCCAGACAGAAAAGGAGACAAAGGAAGAGAAGACCCATACCAGCTGTCCTTTAAGGTTTCCAGAGCCATTTGTATAAAGAAACAACTGCACAATAATTCTACTAAATTTCTCTTGTATTCATGGCTCTGCATGGTGGCTCCATTTCAGGCAGCAGGTCTGACCAGGCATGGGGCCGTGTTGCAGTTCGGATTCAGGTCTGCTTTACGCGTACCCACTCTAGCATAAGTTGAGAAGAGCTGTTGTTTCAAAGCATGTTGTTTTCATAAAGGAGGTCAAATGCTCCCAAGGGAGCAAACAGAAACATGAATTGCCTCTTAGGATGTAACTCTGAACTCACACAAAATCACTTCTACCTACATGCTATTGGCAAAAGCAAGTCATGTGGTCAAATTCAGTGTAAATCAGATGGAATATTAGAAGTTTCCATCTTTCCATAAAAGTCAAGGGAAACGAGTGAATATTTTCTGCATAATAATGTATTACACTGTCTTTGTCAGGGGTTCTCAAGAACACTCCTAGGAACCAGCCAAGGACTAGTTGTGACTCACGGCTTTCCTGGAAATTCGTAAAGTTTGAGGAACTTGGAGCTGCTGAGTTACACTTTCCCAAATACCATCCTATACACTCTTTAAAGACCAAAATGTAATTGCATTGGCCATACCTAGGTGAAAGGGAGTCTGGGAAATGCAATTTTCCCTCCAGATAAATACACACCAAGGTAAGAATCAGGAATTCTACTCATAAGGAAAAAGTTTAGATGAGATTATGGAATGAGCACTTGAGAACAGGAAAGTGAGAATAATAGACTGATCAGAGTCAGGAAAATATTCCTATTTGACCACTAATATTAATAACAACAATATTTTACCATAACCAAGATGCCATCAATTATACATCATTATTTAAATACCACCAAGAAAGGGGAAACACTGTAGACCATTAAACAATGGTAATGCTTTCATTTCACATTCTTACCAAAAATACTAAACCCATAAGTAGCGCTCAGCAAATTTCTATAATGTGAACATGCCCATGTAAAAAGCACCCTAATCATAAACCAGAGCATAACTAGAATCCTGGGAGACCCTCAGTTACCACCTCCTTCCAAAGGCAATCATTATCCTGGCTTCCAACATCATGGATAATTCCTATTTATTTTTGGATTTCATACAAATGGAATTGTATATTATATGCTCTTTTGGGTCTGGTTTTGTTTGTTTGACACTGTGTTAATCACACTCTCCCATGTTGCAGATACAGATCGTCCTTGCTTATAAGTGGGTTACATCCCAATAAATCCTGTTGAAGATATTATAAGCCAAAACTTTACTTCATTCATCTAATCTACTGAACATCATAACTCAACCAGACAGTGCATTCAACAGCATTGTTTGATGGTGTGGCTGATCAGGAGCTACAGCTCGCTGCTGCTGTCCAGCACAGATCAAGTATCAAAACAAATATCATTAGCCCAGCAAAAGCATCAAAAGTCAAAAATCAAAGTAAGGTTTCTAATGAATATGTTTTGCTTTTGCCATCTTAAAGGTAAAAAGTAAACCCTACATATGCCAAGGACAGTTTGTAGTTGTAATAAATTTGTTCTCATTGCTGTAAAGTACAGTCAACCCTCCATACCCACAAGTTCTACATCCAAGGATTTGGCCAACTACAACTGAAAATGTTATTAAAAAAATTGGGTTTCTACTGAACATATGTGACTTTTTTCCTTATCATTTTTTCATAATCAATAAAGTATACCAATTATTTTCTAACAAAATCATGTACTTTACAACAAAATGGACAGAACTAGAGAACATCATGTTAAGTGAGATAAGCCAGACTCAGAAAGACATGTTTTCCTTCACATGTGGAATCTAGAAATCTAGAGGAAAAAAAGAGAACATGCATGAAAGCAGAAGGGGACTATTGGAGAAGAAGAACGGAATCGGAAGGAGCAGGACCGAAAGGTAATTGACATGATCCAAGTATGTTATGTACATGTACAAATATTCCATGTTTAATTAGAATCCACTACAAAAAGATTTCTAGTTGCTCAGCAAGCTCACAACTTGAGACCATCTGTCTTTGTATTTTAGCCGTTCCCATGGGTGTGTAGTGGTGTGGCTTGTGGTTTTCATTTGCATTTTCCTGATGACCAATGGGGTTAAGCACCTTTCATATTTATTGACCATTTGATATCCTCATTTGTGATTTGTCTATCCATGTTTTTGCCCATTATTATGTCAGAATATGTATCTACTTTGGATTTGTATGAGTTTTTTTCATTATATGGAATATAACCTTTTGTCAGATACACATTATAAGTATTTTCTCCCACTTTGTTGACTTGCTTTGTCACCCTTTTAATGGTGTTTTCATGAAGAAAATTTCTTTTATCATAATCCAATGTACTAATATTTTTCTTCATAATTAAGAATTTGGGGTCCTGATTAACAATCAAATTTGCCCAACACAGTTCATGGAGATGGTCTCCCATGCTTTCTTTCTGTATTCTTGTTGTATTTGCATTCCACATCTACATCTACAGTCCTTCTGGGGTTGATTTTGGGTATGGTGCCAGTTAAAAGGAGAAAATTTCCCCCAATGTGGACTCCAAAAAGACTACTTCTCTCCACAGCATGCAGGGTCACCTTTGTTATAATCATCACTCAGATTTTTTTTTTAACTTTTAAATGAGCTTATTTAGGATTATATCAATAAGGCTTATTATATAACCACTGTTTTGCATATAGTTAAAGAAAGTTAACATGCTAAAACATTCCTAAGATCTTCAGTCATTCAGTCTGACTCTTTAATATTTTAACTATTCCTTAGGACTGCTTCTTCACGAAGTGTGATCCCCTGTGTCATCTAGAAAGTGATACAGCCAAAGAATACTCCACTGTTGTCCCAGGATTTTCTTCAAAGACTTGACATTCATTCTGCATATTTTCATTTCAAAGCACAAAACAATGACAAAAAAAATGTTAGCCTAGCCAACAGTGATGTTAAGATCCAACCTGACTTTCAAATTGTTAAATTGTGAAAATACATGAGGACTTAAAATCAAAGAAATGCAGTTCTTGTCTTAGGTCAGGTTGATAGAAGCTTAAGACAGATTCATGTACATGTGATCTAGTGAGGAAATGCTTTCTTGGGGGAAAAATATCCTCTAATAAGGGAAAAAACTGAGAGAGGGAACAGGAAGAAGTTGAGCAGGGATGTGATCACAGAAGTCTAGCTCTAGCCCGCTGCAGCCTGGGAGGAAGGCAAGGACAGGGAGATTGGACCTGTGGCACTTTGTAACCCTGCCAGTCAGCCATTGGCTGCCAGCAATAGAGGGCAAGGTGGGTGCAGACCCTTCAGCTGGGCTCCTCCCCCTTGACAGCAGCAAGTCTTCAAAGAGATTAGCTGAGATATTTTAGCATCAACCCTCAAAACAGCTGGACAACATGGTGAAGGGAATATGGGATAGACATTAATATCTAAATGTTTGAGCATTTACTACACTCCAGGCACTCTCTCCATTTTTTGCAAATGAGGATATAGAAGTTTGAAGAAGTCAATGGAGTTAACCAGGGTCACATAGCTGTTCAGTGGCAGAGTTTGAACAGAAGTTGTATGACTCCAAAACCTTGGTACTATAATTTGGAACTTAAGTGTCCTCTGCAAAGGTCCATGTGTGAAAGGGTTAGTCTCCAGCTTGGTGTTACTGGGAGGTGGTGAAAACTTTCAGAGGTGGAGTGAAGCATGAGGTGCCCCAATAGTGCCTTTGAAGGGGCTAGTGGGACTCAGCACCTCCTATTCCTTTCTTTCTCAGCTGGGCCATGAGTCAGGATTTTGCTACTGCACATGATCCCACCAAAGGCCTAAGAGCAATGGACCCCCAAAGCTATGAGATAAAATAAACCTTTTCTCTTTATGAATTGATTTTTCTCAGGTATTTGTTTTAGTGATAGAGAGATAATATACATTGCTTTTCTTACTATATTCCTTCTAAACAAGCTTGTAAAAATAAGAAAAATGCCTGAATTTACAATCATCATTATTCTTTTTTCTTATATTTTTTACAGTTGTTGCTCTTGGTGTGGTGGAAATTCATTCCGGGTTTTGGCACCAGATGTAAAAATAAGAAAAAAGAATAATGAAGGAACGGGTGTAAATTCAGGTGGAGATGTTTATTGGGACTTGTTGCTCTCAGGCCAGTTTCACCTGCACCACCAAAATGAGAGCGGGCATGGGAAGTGACACCAGCAGGGAAAATGGCACTGGACCTTCACCAGGCAGCTGGTTTTGTTGGTTAACTGGGAGGAGTTTGTAATGGGTTTGGTCTTTCAGAGATTGGCTAGTGGATCCATCAATCCATTGAGCTTGTCTGCTCCCATCTTGATTGGCTGTTCGCAAGCTGCCCTTTGCCCTGCCCCTTAGCCAGCAGCATGGCCTCTGTCTTGACTGAAGCCATGCCCCCAGCCAGCCTAACAAAACTGAAATAAAGAATCAAGTGTATTATTCATGTGGGGGTAAGGATTAGTCTCCTGTGTACTTAAATCCAGCTTAATAAGCTAGATGGAAACGTTATATTCATTTTTAAGATGTTGATGATTTTTCTAAACTCACACTTTTATTTTGACTT
>PVKS010031067.1:0-23772 GCA_004027875.1 Aplodontia rufa
TATATTAGAAAGTAATTATGTTCATCATGGAGTTTTGCAAGTATTTTGTTTGCTTAGTATCACTATTTAGGAAGATGACTTACCTAAAAGATTAACTTTAGAGTAAATTGATATATTATCTGGTTATCCAAACCGAAAAAAAATCTGTATTGTATCTTAATTCAGTCCTCTGGAATACTCAGAGATATATAACTCAAATCTCATTGGTTAGGCTAGCAAACAAAAAAGCTCATATATGCTTTATAAGAATTTGGCTTCATGAGCTGTGGGGAGGCAGCATGGTATGGTGTTACTAAAAACATGGTGTTTGAAATTAGGTGGATGCAGATGCTATTCCTAACTTGCTTTCTTAACCTTTGTATAACACTGGATAATTTCCTCACCTGTGAAGTGTGGATACTAGTAATGCCTGCAGGATTAAGTAACAAAATGCATAAAGCTCAATCACAGTTCCTAGCACTTTAAGAGTTCTCTAATTCTTTTCTAACTGTGATAATAATTGTTTGTAAGATTAAGTTTCTAACCCTTCCTTTCTACTCTCACTGCCTGGTCAGCAGTCCACCAGCCCTATCTATGAATTGCTCCCCTGTCTGTGTCCCTTGAAGGCTAATTTGTCTATTCATCATCTGCCATTTTCTCTGGGGTACTGCCTTTCTCTCCCTCCTTATTATTTACACTGTGATTGGATCCACAGCTAGTCTCAGGCTTGCAGCTTTAGATTCTCTCCCTGTTCACTGCCCTCTTCAGCTCCAGGTTTTTTGTTTGTTTGTTCGGTTGCTTGTTTTGTACCAGGTATTAAACCCAGGAACACTTTAATACCGAGCCACATGGCTAGCCCATTTTTTTTTTCAAATTTTGAGATAGGATCTCACTAAGTTCCCGAGGCTTGCCTCAAACTTGCAATCCTCCTGTCTCAGTCTCCCAAATTCCCAGGATTACAGATGTGCACCACCACATCCAACAGCTCCTGCTGATCTTGCTGGTAAGTGTTCTTCAATCTAACTTTAATCTCCCACTAGATCTCCACTTAACTTCCCTAACCATATCTCTAACCAAAGCTCTTGATGAAGGAGATGAGGGAGCATGCAATGAACAGCACAGGGGACCTAGGGCAAGGCTTCCAAAGATGTGTTCTGCAGAATGCTAACCTCACATGTTCTTGGGCAATAAACAGAATTTTTCTAGTCAAATAAGTTTGGAAAATCTTGTATATTATTTGCTTCCTGATGATTCATAGTTTATGTTAGTATTTAGAGACTTAGACGAATTGGTACAGGAAGCTTGAATTCTGTTATCTAGGAAACATTTTGGGTAATACCAGTGTAATTCATTCTTCATGTCCACTGTAGTAATTGTGGCAAAAAGAAAAGGAAGCTCTGGGGATATGACATTGATAATTAAATACTCAGCCTAGAAGTTATTGCCATTAAGCACTCATTCATGAGTACCAGTCTCTGGCTCCATACAACCATAGAGAAGCCAGGAAATGTCATTATAGCATTGCAGAGGAAGGGGACACAAGTAGAAAGAGTTAGTGAATGACATTAATGATAATGCCACTGAGCCTTAATACGCATATCTGTAAAATGGGGAGGAAAATAAGTTCTTACAAAGATGGAATGAAATTAAAAACCTTGTAAATTGGAAAGTGTTCTTAACATGAAAAGGATAATTACCAAGATAGCTCAGCAGGCTTCTGCTTTTGTATGATCACAATCAGAGATTCAAATGAACTGCATGGAAGCATAAGTAGTGGGTGATGTAAAGTAGCACTGAATTAAGAATGATAGGTACCTAATAATATGAAGCTATGATTAACGGACAAACAAATATCACTAACAAAAATTACGTTACAAATCATGAAACAGAAATTTGCTAGACAAAAGTAAGTTTTCATCTACTATGTCCAAAAGATCACATATTGAAAATGAGTATATCAGAGCTAATAATGTTTTACCATAATGTACACTGAATTAAATCACCAAGGAAATTCTGTTTTTCTTCTGAAACATGATCTCCCTAGACAATTTCTCCTCAGGCAGATTCTAGATGCTGATTCCATTACAAAAAAGTATTAGCTGTCATCTATATTTTTTCTCCCATGTACAAATTAAACAACAAAAATCTTTCAAGAGGAAATGCATTTGTACTACCTAAGTCTTTACACTTTAGAGCAGATTTCAATAGCCTGGATTCAGGAACTTCCATGGTCCTATTCTATTTGTCATCATCCATTCCTCCTCTAACAAACATAATCTGCATCTACATGAAAATGATGCATATTGAATTTGTAATTATTACTAAAAATACAGATTAGGCTATTTTATAGTTGCATCCAGAAAATAATAGAACATATTTTCTTTAGGAATTTGAAAAAGTTTTACTTATAATCATGTTCTTTGGATTAACATATGTACATCTAGATTTTGTTTGTTTGTTGAATGATGCCTTAAATGTTCTTATTGAAATGGATACTCTGATGTTCTTGAGCTATTAAGGGGCTATTGAATAGCTACCTGTACAGTATCGTGGAGTTTGAATCTGGAAAGGACCTTAACTATGTTCATTAACAATCACAAGCTGTTGTCCCAAACAATTGCAAGGACAGTAAGGAGATAACTATGTGGGGAAGAAGCAATGTTGGAAAAGAAATGAATCAAGTAATGTCAGTAATAATTACAGTATAAACCTTTCCCACCTCAAAATGTGAAAACTAACAAAGGAGTACTTTAAGTGAGAATCATAATTCCAATGAGACTTCATAGGATAGCTTGTATGGTAACTTATATCTCCTCATAGTAATGTAAGCTCTCCAGTGGAAAGGTTAATGATACTACAAAGGTTAAGACCACAGGTTTAATTACCCTCAAAGCTGAAATGCAATCAAGTCTCAGGACAAAGTTCAATAGTATGTATTTTTAAAATATACAGTGGCCTACAAAGTAAACAAAAAGTCAGAAAGTTCCATAAAAATTATATACACAAAGGAGAAAAGACTACCTATAATAAAGGGGAAAATCCATTAATTGAAACTAACACAAAATTGACACAGATCATAGAACTAGTAGATAAGGACATTAAGATTATATTACATATATTCAAGAAAGTAAAGAATTAAGATGTCAAAGATGGAACATACAAAAAATGATCTAATTCAACTTCTAGAGATAAAAATGATGATGTCTGAAATGAAATAAACCCTGGATTGGGATTGATAGCAGATTCTACATTGTATGAGAAAATATTAACAAATCAGTTAGACGTAGGAAAAGGAACTATCCAAAATGAAATACAGGAAGAAGGAATTGAAAAATGCAATAATATAAACAGAACATCAGTGAACTGTGGGACAACTTCAAGTTCCCCAATATATGTGAAACTGGAGTCCTCAAAGGAGACAAGAGAGGGGGCAAAAATATTTTATAAGGTAATAGCCAAATAATTTCTAATTTTGATGAAAAGCATAAGTCTATAGATACAAGAAAGAGATTTTTTAGCAATCCAAGCAAGAGTTAATTGTAGGGACTGGAGAGGCGGCTCAGTGGTAGAGCCCTTGCCTGGCATGTGCAAGGTCTAGGCTTCAATCCTCAGCACCACATATACAAACAAAGGGAATAAACAGATTTTAAAAACTCTCTCTCACCCTCACTCTCAGAGTTAACTGTGGTTTAATTTGGGGTTGCAGCAGTGGAGATAATTAGAATTAGTCAGATTTTGAATGTGCTTTCAGGGTGAAGCCCAAAGGATTTCCTTATGGTTTGGATTTAGAGTGCGGAAAGATTGAAGGATCATTCCAAAGTTTTGGACTCCACAAACTGGAAGGCTGATAAATGTGATTAATGACTTTAATTTGAAATAGGAACCATCATCTCAGACAGGAGCCAAGAATTTCTCAATTTTTTGATTTAGAAATCTGTTGCTGCATTAATTTTTCCCAATAGCCTTTGGTATCCAGAGCAAAAATAGTTAAGATTAAAATACTCAGGCTGTCTTTCTAGGGATATGTCAGGGTCAAACTTAGAAAAACCTGGATCCTGAAAGGGAGTCACTAGGACCTCTGCATCAGTTAGGCTATTCTTCATCTAACTACGCTCCCAGTCCATTTTCAGACAGCATGGATTCTCATCAGAGATAGTAATCTAAATGTCCAAATGTTGTGGTTTGCCCTTTCATAATTACAACTCCTTCTTAGGAGTAGAGAGAACAACAGAATGCTGTGTGCATTTCAACTACCATCAGTTTACCAGAACAGCAGTGTCCACGGTTTCATCTGCCTCTCTCCATTGGCTATGGAAGAATGGTTTCCTAGCCTCATTTACAACTCTGAAATATTCTGCGCCTCCAGGTCTTGCCTGAATGTGTCCAGGAACTCATGTGTCACCTGCCAGGCCAGCAGGAACAGAAGAATGTCAGGAGCAATTTCTTTTTTAGATGAATTGACTTCATAAATAGAATTCAGGTATGATGGAGTGTAAAAAATAAGCATTATCATATTTCATCAACAGTATATTTGTAAATGAAAATCATAACTACAATATTTCTTATCATTAAAAGAAATTCAAAAGTCGTATTAATGTTGTTTTCACTAATTAAATGAAAAGCAACTTTTCTCAGAAAGAAGCATAATTTTGCTATTTGGAAACTTCCTTAGTGAGTTGGATTCAGGGCCTGTGCTTTGAGAAGCGTTCCTGGAACTTTGGTTTAAGCAAAAAGAAGGGTGACATTCTATATAATCCTCTCAGTGCTTTGCATTCTACTGTATAGCAAATGTGAGTCAGTATGTGGTGAGATGCCAGAAGACCTCAGTCTTGCAAATGTGAATTTAAAATACTTATTGATTCAATAAATGACCTGAAGACCCAGTAAGTCACTATGCCAGAAACTGTACATGTGTTCAAAAGCCGTACATAGGGGAAGGTGGTAAAGGGAAATTGGAAGAGACAGTCAAGAAGGCATATCAGAATCCTCAGGTTATAGAGACTCAAAAGCAAGTGAAGAAATGGGCACACATTCATGTGAGATACACTGATTTGCACCTGAGGCTTCTCATACAATATAGTCATGGTCTCCCAGGGGTGCTTCAGTTCACTGAACATTTGCTCAGAAGCCGATGTCTCAACCTTCATATTTTGACATTTTAGTATGTAGACAATGAATAACAGAAGACTGTCTATCCCTGGACCTTTCCACTGCCTGAACTTGTTAGAATTGCCCAATTCTGCTCTGAAGAGGGCTGTGGGTCATTCCAGCCAAGAATATAGTTGGGAAACAGACAGGGATCCATTGCCTTTGGTGAAGGAAACCATGTGGAATCCCAATAAAACTAACATGAAGACTGAAGTGAAACTTTTCTTGGGTCTGAAAAAGTTTCATGATCATCCTCAGGGTATGTTTCATTTTCATGCTTTGTTTGCATGCTTCACAGCTTCCTAGTTCTACTAAAAGCAGAAGTGCCAAAATATTTTAATGATGTTTCTTCTTATGGCACTAAAGGGCCAGGTGTTAACAGTCAAAAACATGGCAGAAAGAGGATGCCAACATTCATAGGAGAATGGCCTTCTCTCACAGAGCATTTGTATGATCAGGCCATGACCTTCACTATACCTTTCTCTGTGTTGTGCTTTGGATTTATGGGGAAGACTAATTTGGTATTCTAATATAGTCTGTTGGTAAAGACACATTGATTTTCAATTAGTATGTTAAGAAAACCAAATTGTGGAGTTATATTCTGCCTATAGCAGAATAACAAGTAACAACACTCTTAGTTTCTCATTATTCACAAAGTGTGAGCTTCTCTTTAAGGGCAGGTCACTATTATGTCCTGACCTTCTGCAGAGGGTGTTGTATTCACTCACCAAACTCTCAGGTATTCACCTAAATTAATTTGAGAATAGTGTTGGTAAATCAGGGGCTACAAGTATCTAGGGTTATATAAAAAGATTATAATTCTTTTACTTGTTAATGACTTCACTGTTAATAATTAACCCTATCTTCTTTCTCCTAAATTGGAATCTGAGGATATAAAAAAGGATATAAGGAAGTCATTTCTAGGTTTATCCCAGAGTAAGAAAATTCAGTTTTTAGCTAATATTCATTATCAGTGGTCAATGTGAATGGGAATGAGAGACCGAGTATCAGGGAAGAAAGAGTGTGGCATATTCAAGGAACTATAACCCTGGTAATCTGGCTGCTCCATATGGGAGTATTAGTGCTAAACAGCAGGTGAGACCAAAGATATATACCAGATCTAAATCACAAAGGGTCTCATAGCCCGCATAAGCCTGAGCTTTCCCCAAAAGCACACAGGGAAGAGCTTAGGCTTTAATAAGGACAGTTGTATGGTTAAGCTTTGGGTTTTATGCTATGGTGTCATGGATGGCCTGAAGATGGCATAGCTAGAGTCAGGAACACCAAGTTGTGGTAGTTACCAGAATAATGATGGAAGCCTGAACCAGTGTAGAAAGAGTGGGACTGTGTTTATTCATCTAAGACATATTATTGTTTTCCCATTGTACACTAGGCATGGGTGTACAAGAGAGAAAATGGCACTACATGCCTTGTGGTAAAGGAGGAGAGAGTGGATGATAATGGCTTTGCATACACCATGGCTTAAGTTTGAGTTTCTTCTGCAACTCAACTTCTCTACTGGAGTAAGACCAATTTGAGAGTAGAAGCCATGTCTTATTTATTTTAACAACTTCTGGTGCTAGCTATAATACTTCTATGAATATAGCATGTGCTCCTTAAGGGTTAGCTATCAGGGAGTGTGTCATGCTATTATGAGAATTAATAAAATCAGCTCCATAACAGGCCAGAAAATAAGTTCATTATAAAAAGGCACTGTGCAAACCCAACTCATTTTTGGATTGTTCTCCCATTTCCACTTTATAGAGTCCAACAATTCATATACATAAAAAGCAATCTTAAACCTTTTTAAATATTTCTGTAAATATTCAAAGCAGCACATATTCTCTCATTATTATTGGTTGACACTATTGCAATTTAACATTCATGTGTATTTAAATAACAACTCTTTTCCCCTTGAAGGCTTTGAGGTATTTGAAAGCAAAGGCAATACGGGTTTTTGTGAAACATTGCATTCCCAGCTGCTAGCACAGAGTTCGACACATAGTAGATACTCAATAAATATTTACTAAATGTATGAACATAGTAAAAGATGTATGAAGTATTACGAGAAAGACCAATTAATCCCAACTAGACAAGATTTGCAAAAATTTTCTGGACATTTGATCTGGGCCTTGAAGAAGAGGAGGGTCCTCCAAAGTGGGATGGTGAGTTTGGGAGGAGGAGCAGGAGCCTTCTTGGAGGCAAGTCAAGCATAGGCCAAACCTCCAAGGGAAAATTCTGCCCTAAAAAGTTTCAGGGTACTTTGATTGATTTGCTGTGCATGGCACAAAGCATATGTGCAGAACAGTGGTGGGCAATGAATGTGGAGAAGTAAAGACTAAGTGTTAGAGGGACATGAAAACAACAGTGGCAACTTCCAATCTGGATGGCATAGTAGCAAGGCTCTTGATTGAATCATCTTTGAACTCACCATATCCTGTAACAGTGGTTCTGCAAGTGTAGCCCCAGGGCCCAGCAACATTAACATCACCTGGGAACCTGGGTGAAATGCAAATTCTTAAGTCTATAATATATTGACAGAATCAACAGCTCTGGAGGTGGGTCTCTGTACATGAAAGCATGAGAACCACTGCCCTGTAAGTTAAGATTTATATCCATATTTTATGGGGCTAGAAACTAACCTCAAAGAAGTATAGTATTTGTCAAGTTGTTTGTTTACCCTTAAGCCCCTGACTTTTTTCAAATTCATGTTGTCTTGATCCTGGCAAGAGATATTTTTCTGAAAGCATTATTGAGCCAAAACAGCATTTTAACTGAGCAGAATATTTTGATCCTATTCATATTTTTATAAATACCATTCTGACAACATAAAGAATAGATTAAATATTATGACCCAGCTATCCCACTTCTGGGTATTTTACCCAAAGAGTTATAATCAGTATATTATAGCATAGAGATGCAGCTTCACCAATGTTTATAGCAGCTCAATTTACTATAGCTAAGACTATGGAACCAACCCAGATGCCCCTCACTAGATGAGTGGATTCAAAAACTTTGGTACATATATACAATGGAATACTACTTGGCCATTAGAGAAAATGATATTATGGCTTTTGTAGCCAAATGGATGGAGATGGAAAAAATTATGCTAAGTGAAGTATCCCAGTCTCAGAGACTCAAGGTCCAAATATTTTCTCTCATTTGTGGAAGCTAGAATACAACCGGAAACAGTATGTTAGATGGCTAAGCTAATAATAACCTCAACATGTATGAATTTTTTACACAAACAGGGAACCTTGCCTAGGATACCTGGAGATGTAGGGAGAGGGGCAGAGAGTGGGGAGGTGTTAGGAAGGATATCAAGGAGACTGGAGGGAGGGAGTATGGTGGAATCAACTCAAAAGGAGATCTCCGACCTTCACAAGAAGTCCATTTAACACAGGGGTTCCTTTGGGAGAAACATAGAACCATGGGGAACCCAAGGGGGGAAACCATGACATGGCATCAGCCTTGGCTAACTATGTAAATATACATTTGTTCTTGATTGTTTGATGATTCCCCCTCAGTTTTAAGTTCATATTCAACTAATAAAAAATAAAAAAATGTCCGTGCTGTCCATGGTGGAACCTTCTTTTTTTTTTCTTCTCTCTCCTGAGTTGGACCTCTGGAGCATGGGTTTTTAGTAGTTTTCATATCACAGTCCATTATAGTTGCCCTGCACATGGACCCTCTCTTGTTTTATTTGTTGATTCCATTTCATCACCATCTCTTAATTCTGTTTGACCTCATGTAAAAGCATTCTAACATATTCAATATGTAACCTTTTGTTTGTATGCATTCTGATAAGATATAAAGAGTCATTTGTATGCATATGTTTCCAACTTTATTGAGATATAATTGACAATTTAAATGTGCATATATTTGCTCTCTGCTACATATTTGATACATGTATACACTGTAAAATGATTATCACAATCAGGATGATTAAAATATTCATGACTTTGCATATTTACCTGTATGCACATATTTTAACTTTTGTAAACGGCATCGAATTATATGTGACACGCTATTTTGGACTTTTTACTGAGCACTCATTAGCTCTATCTGATTCACTGTTTACCACTGCATACTATTCTGCAGTTCACTTATACCATACCATGCCTATCTATTCCTTCAGTGATATAATATAGATCATCTCCAACTCACCACCACCTTGTGATTGTCAACATTGCCATGAATATCCTTCTTCCAGTTCCTTATTGATCTGTGTATATATATTCTATTGAGCTACAAGACCAGTAATTGAATTGCTTGGACCTGCAATATGTTTTTAATTTCTCCAGGCACCATCAGATCATCCCCCCCAAAAAAGCAGCTTCAGTGTCTATTCCCAAGAACAGTGTATGAGAGCTCCCTGATCCTGAATTCTCATCAACGGTTCACATTTTCCACTTTTCTGTGTCTACCTGACCATTTGGTGGTTATCTTTTTATATTTTAAAATAATTACTGAGGTTGAACATCTCTGAAAATGATTTTACAAATTGTATCTTTCCTTGTTCTCTATCCACATTCTACAACCAGGAAATTTAGCTGATAACTACCAAAAATTCTATTTCCAGCCTTAGTCCTGCCCTGAATTCTTGCTCACATATTAAGATCTATTCTTGAAATTTTTATAGAACATTTCAATTACAACATACCTAATTTTGAGCTTGTAGCACACCAATCCATCTTTCTCCTAAATGTTGTATGGCTTGTCTTTCAAATTCCAGTAAATTATGCCATCATCCACTCAGTTGCCCAAGTCAGAAATCGAGGATTAATCTTTGGTTACATTTTGTCTTTCATCACACCACGCTGAACCCATTGGTAAGTCTGGAAGCTCTTTTTCCAAAATATATCCTAAATCCTTTCACTTCTCTTTGTCTCTGCTCACCAACAGCCAACCTCTAGAGTATATCATGCACTGAATTTATATACTTCTGAATATATAACTATATCATCTAATCATTTATATATGTAGTACCTATATCCCACCTTCGACTGCAAGCTACAAGAGGCCAACAACTTTGTCTTGGGTGTCATTATACCCCCAGCCCCAGCACAGTGTTTAGTATTTTTAAATATTTGTTGAATAAATGATTTCATTTTGATTTACTTGTCTGAGAATATTAGACCAATATGAATAAGCAGCCATAGGGTTCCTTGCCACTTCACTTAGAATGTGAAGCTAGAGACCACATAAAATAATTGCTCAATTAAAAATCTTAACACCTGTGTCATTATTCAACTCCATAGAAATGAAAATTATTCCTTAATTCTCATTTTCACCCCAGGTTGCCTAGTATAGTATCTAGCACATAAAAGATGAACAATAAGTAGCATTAGAAATGATACAAATATATAATATTTTGAATACAAAACTTTAAGTGGAAATGGTTTCTGTGTGGATACATGGGCTTTGTGCATACATAGAACTTCCTGGTTCCTTTGTGGGATTTTTTTCCTAGATCACTACTAATTTTCCTTTCAAGTATTATGATAGATATGACTGTAATTATGAACGCTTCTGAAAGACTTTATCTTGAAGTTCTAGAATTAGTGGGAAATAGCTAAAGAAATAGACAATAGAAGTGGCTATGTAAATGTGGGCCTTGGTTGGTCACTGAGTGTAGCCCTTGTTAGGCAGATACACCTTGTGTCTAAATAAGAATGAACTCCTTAAGATTAGTCATTCAGATAAAAGGAGGCAACCTTCTCTGTATGGGTGAGGGAAAATGAGGCAGAGTAGAAATGGGATTTACCACAGTGACCACAGTTGTCCAACATTGGTGTGCTTCAGAATCACTTAGGGTAGATATGTTAAGGTGCAGATTCTCAGGCACCATTACAGATATTATTTTGAAGGTGCAGGATTGGGCAGGAATTCAGATTGTATTAAGCACTCTAGTTGTTTGAGCTACATTTTGAGAAAATCTTCACTAGAAAGACTGACCGAACAATAGTCTAGAACAAACATTGAAGATATGCTTTGTAATAGACAGGGCTAGCTTTAACAATGAACAGAGATTTGACTTCATACAAATAGAAAAGGACAGAGAATGGTCCAGGAACAAAGATAAGTTTTCTGAAGACAAAAACCATAAAGTCTTCCAGATCCAGGTGCAAAAGGAGAGACTGCAAAATCAATGAAATTCATGCAGCTTAGGTGCTTGTGTCTTTGAGGTTTTTCTATTGAGAAATTTATTTGTTGAACAATCATATAAGTTTTTAAACAAATAATGTCATATGTATATAGATTCTGAAGATTTGATTTACCCCTAAGAGTGCTCCCCCAATTACCCACCCTTATCTCTCCCACCCCCTTCCCAAAACATCTCTAAAAATGTATTAGGTCGTATAACATTACAATTTAGCTGGATTTAACACATGATAATAGACCTCCTATCTCAATGGCCAGGGTCTAGTTCCAGCCTCCACAGATGAGGGAAGACATTCAACCCTTGGCTCTCTGGGTTATGCTGATTTCACTCAGCATAATTTCATCCATAGCCATCCATTTACCATCAAAGGCTGCAATATCATGGTTTCTAATTGCTGTGTAAAATTCTATGGTATATATGTACCACAGTTTTGGGGTCCATTCTTCCAGTGAGGGACATCTGGGTTGTTTCCATAATTTAGCTGCTGTAATTTGAGCTGCTGTGAACATAGATATTGCTGTAATGTGCTGATTCTAAATCCCCTGGAAAAATACCCAGGAGAGGAATAGCAGGATCATATGGTGGACTCATCCCTAGTTTGTTGAGGATTCTCCACACTGCTTTCCAAAGGGGCTGTACCAGTCTGCAGCTCCACCAATAGTGTGTTCGTGTGCCTATCTCTCCACAGCCCCTCCAACATCTATTATTGTTTATTTTCTTCACTTTTGCCATTCTGACTGGTGTGAAGTAATATCTTAATGTAGTTTTCGTTTGCATTTCTCTGATTACTAGTGATTTAGAGGTTCTTTTTATTTCAGGGCTGAGGACCGAACTCAGGGCCTTCCGTGTGCTAGGCAAACACTCTGCCACTGAGCTAAATCCCCAACCCCCTTTGAGGTTCTTCTACATCTGGTCAGAAGCTTCTCATTCCAAAAGCAATTCATCTGTTCAGTAATATATAACATTACCTGACATGTTGTTTCACATGTAGTAGGCACTCCATTAATGCTTTGAATTACTGAATTATGCAAGGAGCTTTATCAGAGAAATCACAGGCTCTTATATTTTAACCATATTCCTTTAGAAGATGGAATCTACTCAGAGAGATAAAATGTGTAGAAATAAAACTACAAAATATTTTCAAAATGGTACACAATGAGTCCTGGTTTTGGGAGACAAACCAACATCTGAAGTTCCAAGGAGGCAGAATTTATACCATCAGACGAGAATCAGGTTGGGAAAGACTTCTCAGAAAATATAAATCTTGATTTGGGCCTCAACAGAAGCAATAGAAACCAAAATCTAATTCATGTAGAATGTACTACGTATATAATGATGGGGTGTAATTGACAGCAATAAAAGCAAGAGCAAAACATTTGCAAAGGATGAAGCCTCCATTCCTCTCTATGTTCTGGATTGGACACAGGTTTGGGTTGAAAAACAAGAAAGCGCTTTTTACATTCCTTCCTCTGCATTCTATTTACACCATCTTAGTTCCTCTTGTGATGTTCTATGCTGCTGAAATGATTACAGGCAATCCAAACCCAGGCATTTTAGGGACTCCACCACCTAAGATTATGCAAAACGCTTAGGTATTTGGACAACACCAAAGCAATGATGGGAACTCCAAGTCACGGTACTAGTTCTTCCTGAAACCAATATTTTTCCAGCCCCCATGAGACATTTGCCATAGAGTTCTGTTATTTGAAGCCCTGAATCTTAAGCAAGGTAACTAACCTACATGTACCTTGCAGCCATTTCTTTCTGAGTTCTCCTACCTTCCCAGCTTTTCTAGCAAGGCAGTCCAAGGAACATGTTTGATTGCTTCCCTGTAAAATCCCTGGGGCAAGTAAAGAACATGCCAGATAAGCTCCTTACAACTGAAGTGGTATGAGAAAATATAGCATACAAGAAAGTTATGCATACACATCACACAAATGAATGTGAGTGTGTGTGCGCGCACACACATACATATTCTTGCCTCTTTCATCATTAGAGCTATGAAATACCTGGCCATGCAATTCAGCTGTGTCCTCCAAATTTTGGCCAGAAGCTCTTGAAAGTCTTCAGGAGGAAAACTGCATTTATAAAATACAATGTTGACCACATTCATTCACTCCTACTTTATATTTATATGGTGACTTTTGTACTTGATATTCAAATGTACTTCATTATACTTTATGACTGTAATTTGCATAGTGAAATAATATTTGAACTGAGGCACTTGGGAGTGATTTATAGTGTTTTCAACAGTCCCTGTGCTTTAGAAAGAAGGCAATATAGATCTGTACAATCAAGGATCTTTAACTGCAGGATTTTTGTCTTGCTCAAACTCAGCCTAAACCTTTCATCAAAAATGATGAGTTGCTAATAATGCAAAAGCAGCAGCAGCATCCTGGTGGTTTTTCTGAATAGGGTAAGATTGAATTTCTGTAACCTGGTGTAGTTTTGATGGTGATCTATCTAATTCCCTAGGTTCAAGGCTGTGCCTGACACCCTGATGCCAAGGCTTCCAGCATCCAGCTAGAGCCTGTGAATGCTAAGGTGGACATTCAGGCTCTCTCTCTGAGCTGAGATCAATTCTTTTGCTAGATATGGGGAATGTAGAAAGGGTTAGAACTACTTTGTACACTCAAATGACTTTTTTGTAAATTGAGTTGCTGGGATTTGCTTACCTGTAAAGGGACCTCCAAAGACAATGAGTTTTGGGAGTCCATATGAATTTCCATCTTAGCTCTCAAGAGTGGAGCCCCAGTTTGCATGTTTGCTCTATTGGTCTTGCACAGAAAATTTGTTTTGAGAAAGGAGTTTAGGCAGTAAAAAACAGTTTGAAAACCAATGGTCTACATGGTACACAAATTTCTCTCTATCGTGGCATGACTTGTTTTTGGGAAAACCCTGATCTCAATATGCATATTCTCTAGGAACTGGAATCTAGTACTGTTATGGGATGAATTTTATTCCCTTCACAAATCCATATGTTGAGGCATTAACCCCCAGTGTGAATGTATTTGAGATAAGACCTTCTATGAGGTAATTACAGTCAAATGAAGTCATTTGAGTACTGTGCTAGTCTAATATAACTAATGTCCTCATAAGAAGAGGATTGGACACATACATGCACAGATGGAAGTCTATGTGAAGGTGTTTAAGGTAGCCATCCTTAAACCAAGGGGCAAGGTCTCAGGAGAAATAAAATCTGCTGAAACCTTGATCTTGGATTGCCAGATTCCAGAATTATAAGAAAGTACATTTCCATTGTTCAAACTACCCTAGCTCTACTATTTGTTATGGGAGTTCTAACAGATTAATGTAAACCCTAATGATTCAATATTCAACTAGTATTGAGGATTTAGTAGGTGCCCAGAACTGTTCTAAGGCCTGAAAATACAATGGTAACCAGTACAAACTTTCTTATCTTCAAATTACCTAACAAGGGGCAAACTCAAGAGCCAGACTGCCCAGATTCTGATACTAACTGGTGGTGAGACCTTTAGGCTACCTATTTTACATCCCTGTGCCTCTGTTTTCCACATCTGTAAAATGGGTTTGGTAAAAGTACAATATTGGAGTTGTTGCAAAGATCAATTGAATGATAATATGAAAAACAAACAATATTATCAGGCATGGGGCAAGTATTTAATATTACTTCTTTTATTCTTTTATTTGTTAATATAGACAGATAAAAGTTTCTCACCTAATTCCAGGTAGTGATAAGTGCTATGAAAAAAACATTAAAGTAGACAGATGATCTAAAATGATAGGAGCAAAAAAGACTTCTTAGAAGGTCTATTAAATATTATCCTTAATATTCATTTGTCCTGAATAAACTGAATTAAATAGAACAAGCTGCACTATTGTCCTGAATAGGCTGAGGGAGTGATTCATGCAAAGAACATTCCAGGCAGGAAGAATAATAGCAAGTGCAAGGACCCCAGAGTCAGAATACTTTTGGCATGTGAGAGAAACCATGAAACTTCAGTGTGTTAAAGCAATATAGGCAGTAAAGAGAGTGGATACAATTAAGTCAGATAGATAAGAAGGGGCCAGATAGCACAGTATTTGATTAGATTAGAACTGCCTCCAACTTCCTAGATATAAAGCAAGCACCTTGAGTCCATACTAGGTATATAAATTTCCAGGTTTTTCTTCCAGAAATTCTGAAATTCTTAAAACCTACTATATAGAAGGTACCATTTTAGGCATTAGAGAGATATCATTAAAAAAGAACAAAAAATTCTATCCCAATGTGGCTTATACTCTAATAAAGAAGGTAAATGAACATTTTAGAAAATGATATTGTACATTAGATATTACTACAAGCTAAAGAACAAGCAATGTAAGTGTGGTGGGAATGCCTGAAATCCTAGTGACTCAGGAGGCTGAGGCTGGAGAATCACAAGTTTGAGGCCAGCCTCAGCAACTGGGTGATACCCTATCTCAAAATTAACAAAAATAAAAAGGGTTAGGGAAGTAGCTCAGTAGCAGTGTCTCAGGTTCAAGTCCCTGTATAGAAAAGCAAACAAACAAAACATGACCCCCGCAAGGGGAATTAGCAATGTTGGGAATGCAGGTAGTTTGCTTTTTTTTAATTGGATGACCCAGTCTATTTGGAGATATAAATTTGGGAGTCATTAGCATGCAGATGGTGTTCAATATGAAGACACTAGATGAGGTTGCCAAAGGAATGAAAGGAAACAGAAAAAAAGTCCAAGGGCTGACACTGGGGAACTTTAGTGCTTACAGATTAGGGAAGCAAGGATGAGCCAGAAAAATTGAGGGGTACAGCTAGTGAAGAAGGGGGGAAATCAAGACTTTACAGTGTCCTGACTATTAAGAAAGAATTTCCAGGAAAAGGGAATGGTCAAGTGTTTCAATAAGCTTTTTCTAGATCAAGTAAGATGATAACTAAGAATTGACCATTAGTTTTATGACAAATACTTCATATAATTAACAGAAGGGAAGATAGGTAAGTAGCATAATGGCAGGAGTCTGAGGAAACTCTATTCTGATTGCTTCAAATTTCTCAGTGAATAATAGGAAGCAAGTTTATCAGCTGAAAATGGAGATAGAGGAGGGGGTGGAGCTTGGGGAGTAGGAATAGATATGAGACAGACATCTGATACAGTAGAAGAATATATGGACCTGGCAAATGTTGTATGACTGCTGAGCAGCAATAAGATGCACTTGAGCTTCATGGTCATAAAGTTAAAGTGAGAATGGCAGGTATAGTTGTGGGATATTTCCTAGTCAAGGACAATTACACAAGTATAGTGCAAAGAAGGCAGAGATATGGACTTAACTTAGGTATTGTTTTACTAAGCAAAGGGAGAGAAGAGCAAGAGATTTGAGAATATACAGAGAAAGCAATTATAGTGCTTATCCATGAATTTAAGAAAGAAAGAGGAAAAATAGGGTGGACAACAGACTGAAAACATTTGTAGATACAATGGTTTGTATGGTCTGCTAAAGCCGGAGGAACAGTTGAAGATAGGGCATTGGAGGGAGTGAAGTATAATGGAACTGGTATAAATAAAACAGAAAACTTGAAAATGAGGTTGTATGGATTGGAATCAGATGTAAAGACAAGAGCTATGAGAACTTCGAGAGTGACTGGCTAAGGGGATGGAGAATAAGGTCACTTTAGGAGAGAAACAAGGAAAGGAGAGGCCAGATGTTGAAAGGATTATCTACATGAGTAGTATAATCACCAATAACTAATACAGGAGCAATATTAGAAAGAATGACATGGAGCCAATAATTAAAATAATGAAAAAAAAAATACCAGGGGAAGTGACCTAAGGACTGGTAGGAGAGGATAACAACATGGCATAGGGGAGATGACATAAGAATGAAAACATGTCATAAGATCAAAAAGATCTAACAAAACTCTGGGGGATTATTCTCTGCTGGGCAGTGTGAAATACTTCATAGGCTATATTAAGGTCTGGGGATATTATTCTGAGTGTGATGGGAAGACATTGGTGGGAATTGAGCATGGGAGTGATGCAAGGCCCTGCTTGGTACCCTAATTCATTCCATCAACCATATTTTCACCCCTGATTTCTAGTCTGTAACCTAGCCTAACCAGTTAGCTGCTCGGTTCCTTTTTAGATACATTCCCAAATCTGCACCTCTGGACCTAACTCCCTATCTTTTGTTATAATGACTCAATCTCCTGATTTTGCTTGTTCCTTTATTTTCACATCCCAATGTGACTAGGGACTTGGTATAAACCCAATCTCCAATCATTTTTCCATGTGTTCCACCAACTCTCCTGGTAACCTGAACTCAGGGTCCCAATCTGGGGGAGTCCTACTATGATGCAAATCTATATTTGTGCTGTTATTATGGTAAGAAATGGCCTAACTCAGAAATGGAGACCATGTGATTTGGGATTTGTCAAAGCATTAAGAAAAGTATCCCCTGTAAAATGTAAGACAATTAACTTTGTAGGAAAGAAAATCACTGCTTTTTAGAAATTAGTTATCATGAAAGAAAGAATTAGTAAAGTGGAAAACTTCATTTGTCTTGGTGGATAATTGTTTAAGTCATTAATTTGGTTATGCATTTATTTATAAAATAGTTATTAACTACCTTCTATGCATAGCAGTGTTATAAGTATTAGAGATAAAACATGGAAGAAATTTGAACCCAAGTGATTTACAGTCTTTTGAGAGAGATTGAAAATGAGCCAGTAAACACATATATTGATGTTTTCAGAAAGTAATAAGTACCTTAAAAGTAATAAAACAGAAATATTGAAGTCATATTCTGTACTAAACATTGCTCTGTCTATTTAGCTTACATAATCCTTACAATGATTATTCATTTTGTACTGTTTTATCATAATTTATAGTTGAGGGAAATTGAGGCCCAAAAAGATTAAATAAGTTACGGACCTAGAGAAGATACTTAACTTTTTGAACTTCTGTTTCTTTCCTTTTAAAATGAAAAAAAACATTAATAGCAATGGTGGCATAAGGTTATTTTTACAATTAAGGGGATTCATATATTTAAGTATTCAGAATAATCTTCTGAACAAAGTAAGTGGAAATTATTATTCCCACTTTGCAGATAAGGAAACCATGGCTCAGAAAGGCTTTGTTACACAAGTTCATAAGTGAAAAAATGGTGCCTGCTCAATGAAAATTTCTGACTTGAAGGTCACAACTGGGGTTCGGATGCAGCTTCTGTTCCCTACAGAGCCCATGTCTTGTATAGCACTGCATCTTGATACATGGGGAAGCAGGAGTTAACCATCGCCTAAAAATACATTTATTTCAGCTACATTCTCCATGCTTGGAGATACTCAGCAAACTGCATTGCAGAATTAGGACATGTGCAGTGTTAAACTGTGGCACAAAATTACAAGGAAACAACGAGAGGAAGGAAGGACATTCAGTAACACGAGAAAAAGTGAGAAATAAGCAATATGTCTCTGTTTTTCTCATCACCAAATTACTTACACTACCTCATGGTGATATTACCATTTCCTCAGATTTTATATTTGAAAGAGGAAGATGATAATGTATATTCAAGCAATGAATGATGAACTTAAACTAGACATATAGGACCTATTTAACAGTCTCAGCTTCAGGAAGAAAATATTATATGACTTGTCCATTGCTAATATTTCCAGTTCTACAAAATGAAGGATTGAAATAGGTAAGATCTGAACAAACGTCAATCAATCTAAACATTAAATCACTTTAAGGTTAGCTCTTAAATATTGACTGATATCATTCACATTTGTCATGATATTTGTAAATGCAACACAATAATTGTATGTGAATGATCAAGCTTCCCAGCACTCTCATATTGTGAAGCACAAAAGATAAAAGGGGAGAGATGCCCATCCTTAAATTCTAGCCTGTCACATCTAATAGTCCATTGTATTCAGGGAGATGCCTTCTTATTCTGATATTTGGCAGGCATTTTCTATCCTGAAAATGACATTTATTTTACAACCATCCAATAATTTGGGAGCCTTAGGAAACTAGAAAGAGTCCTCTTTTTTCAAAAAGCATTTCCTCCAAGGAAGGAAACAGGTGTCCTTACTTCATGGTGTTCTGAGAATCAGGGTTGCCTTTCCCTTCAGAAAAAAAAAGACAGAGAAAAAGAGAGGGGTTGAGGAAAGGGAAACCTCCCCTGCCACTTAACCAAAGCAAAAAATTCCATTATCCTCCACAAGCCACATTTAGTTTGAAATACTTAATCAATCTCTCAGGAACAATATCTCCCAGGCAAAAGTACAGGACCAGAAGTGAAAAAAGATGGCCCAGAATTTCCCAGTGGAAACTATCAAGCCAGCTGCCTTCCCAGGCCACATTCATGGAAAGGCGCGTCTAAGCACATCCAGGCCCAGGCTCCTTGTGGATTCCTTCCACTTCTGTGCAAATGTGTAGACTGGTCAACATCCTCTGCGCTGAAACCTGTAGTGCTTTCTACTGCATGGAAGCACAGCACCATCCTCCTTAGCACACCTTGTCCCTGCGAAGCCTGGGCTGGCCCCCTGCAACTACTCTGCTAGGCCCCTACCAATCAAAGTCCAGTACATGCTCCTTCCTGTCCATCATACCCCTGCTACAGAATTTTTTTGACCTGGTATTCATTTGTCTGCTATCTGTGTACCCCCACAGGTTGTGAGCTCCCTGACAACAGAGACAAGGCAAACTCATTTCTGGTTCCTTCTAACATAAACAGTGTCTGAGGGAGGGTAGACAAGAGGTGGCAGAAGAAAAGGGAAGAGGAAGAGGTGAATGCAAAAGGCTGATAATATGGGGAGAGATAGGTGAGAGTTCCTGGTGCAGCCAGATAGATGGACAGAAGTCCATATATAGGGTGTACCATGTCTAGTCCTGCTAAGAGGCCAAGAGGCTCCAATCAGAAGAGCTTTGTGAATCTTCCAGCATTATGGGTTTGAAAAAAAATGGATGTTCTTCTATCCACAGTGGAAAGATTTTTGCAGGAGAGTGAATGGTTTGGTACATCATTCTTTCACCCTCCTCTAACCTTGCTCCTCTCCTTTGAAGACCATTGAAGCTCCCCAAATGCAGAAAAGACAGGCAGCAGGAAAATCCACCACACAAAATCCCTCTGCCATCTGTTTTTGTGCCCCTTTTTTTCCAATTCAGGTCAAAATTTTTTTTCAAAGGCCGGATTGAGAATATACATTTTTCTATTGTGTTAAAAAAATATCAGCCTCATTTCAGGCAATTTGTGTCCAAACCATAAGCATTAATCAGCACAGCACCGTTTCTGTAATTTAACTGAACCACTGTGTAGCAGTTTTGTTTCTTTTTCAAGGCCGACCTCAGAATTCTCAAGGCTTTGTGACAGCAAGTGATAGTGTGAGAAGCAACTATTTCCAAGTGCCAAGGGAGGCATCTGCTGTGAGGCCTCCTCCCAGGATGAGTTAGGAAAGCTTCCCCCTAAACCTCCAGTGTGTTCATCCTCTGTGTTGCCATGGACTAGAGCTGCCTCAGAATCGATGTCTCAGCATGGAGCCTCCCCATATTATTGCACTCCAAAAGACCATCAAATCTCTTGGTTATTAATTTAAGCAAAGGAATTGTAGAAGGCTGTCATGGACCCTACAGGACTAGATCTAAGGAAGGTAATTTGGTTGGAAGCCACACTTTGATAATCTGATTTTCTTTTTCCACCTAAAAAGATTTTATTAAGTAGATGTGCTAGGCTCTCTCTATATAATAGTGTGTTTGGTTGCTTAATAAAATGTGAATTAAAATTTAAAAGACATTTAGAAGCATCTCCCATACCCAGAACACTAGATGTAATTTCCACTAAGGAAGGACTGTATATATTGCTCATCTTTACTCAACCATGGGAGTGTCTGGTGTATTTATTTAAGTTCACAGTGTATGGCACATGGATAAAAAAAACGAATAATCTGAACAGTAAAGAAGACCTGGAAAAACCCTTAGGAAAATGTCATTGTACTAGTATTTTATAATTTTGACCATTAGAATCACTTGGCTACTTGCTAGGTCTATAAAGGAGTTGACTGGAATCCATATTTTTTAAAGAGAGAGGGAGAGAGAGAGAGAGAGAAAGAGAATTAATTTTTATTTACTTTTTCATGTGGCTTTCATTGCTCTGACATTTAGTTCTGTATGTGGTGCTCCGGTTTGAACCTGTGTACTCGCACATGCCAGGCAAGCACTGTAACCATGGAGCCATCACTCCAGCCCCTGGAATCCATAATTTAACAAAGCTACTGTGGCGATTCTTTTATTTTACAGCATCTGATTCCATGAATTTTAGTATATTCCTCACCACTAATCAATTGCAGAACATTTTCATCACCCCAAAAGGAAATCCTGTACCCATAAAGGAATCATTCTGTATTCCTGGTCTACCAGACAGAAGTTGGTCTCCTGTCTTTTAATTGTCTATTCTGGACAATTAATATAAAGGAGATCATAGAATATATAGACTTTTGTGACTGGTTTCTTTCACTTATCATGATGAATTAAAGGTTCATATATATTGAGGCGTGTATCAGTACTTCATTATATTTTATGGCTGAATGATATTGTATTTTTTGGACATATTGCACTTTTAATTCATTTGCTAGTTGATGGAAACTTGGCTTATTTCCCTTTTTAAAATACTATGGATAATGAAACTATGGACATTTGTTGAATAGACATCTGTTTTTAATTTTCTTTGTAGTGTGTAGTGACAGCAGGCAATTCTCAGAGTCCTGGAGTAGGGGGAATAGAGACAGGACTTGGAAAAAGACATGTCCAAGCTCACACAGGAAGTCAATGGCAGATCTGGGCTCAGAGACAGACCTGATGACTTTGCAGCAAGGACTCTGTCCCTTTCACACAGTTTCCATTCTAATCAGATATCTATGTGACCTTGTTAAGAATTAGGGAGGATAACAAGGGATCTAGGAAGACAATCAACAATGTAGCATACTCTTTACCTCCCTGAAAGTCAAATGATACTTATGCAATCATTTAATTATGGAAAATTTACAATGATATAAATATATATGTACATTTATATCACATTGGGTTGTAGTATAGAAGAGTCAAGAGACTAGGGTGTGGGCAATGTGGGGGAAACTATGCTTTAGGACCAAATGCATATAATATTGTAATTTTATATGCATTCATGATCGTATGACAACTCAACTCCTTAATAAGTATTTTTTAAAGAATATTCCTTCACTGAGGTTTGGAGGGGCATGTAGGGTGAGTTGCCATATCTGAACAATCTATAATTGTTGAGGACCTGTCAGACACTGGTTGAGTAACTGCTTCTACCTAATAGTAACAACCCATCAGAAGAGAATGAATAGCTTCTTGGAGACCCTCATTCATTCAGCATTTGGTTGAAGAGTGGATAATATGACCATTGACTCTTCTACCTGGAGGAAATTAAAGTCACTTCCATTTCTGTCAGATACCCCAGAGTAGCATTGAGTACTCTTTTTATTAGAAACACTCTTCACTCAGCTGACTTCTATCATTGCTGAACTTGAACATTTGAAGGAGAAACAGTCTATGATCAGGCACCAATTTTTCAGTGTAGTATGACTTACAGGGGCAAATGTCCATTGGGGACTTATTTTCTAGGCACCACATACTGATTGAAGGCATAGTTAACTATGTATGAAATTTTAGCTCCCTTGATTAATTGGGGGCACTAAATTATGGCTGCTTCAAAGAGCAAAAAAGACTTTATGAAAATTGAACCTGTTAAAGGGAACTCTCCCAGGTTAGGAGCAATAAACTATAGCAGCCTACAATGATCATGACCTTTAGCAAGAACGGCTAACTTCCCTGTCAGTGGAAAAGATATCAGAGGGCTGAATTGAAGGTTGAGCAAAAGGATCTGGCAAAAGGCCAACCCAGTTAGGCTAGAGTAACTATTATTTCTAAAATGAAATTGGAATGAGTTTAGTTGCTTAATCAGCATTTACACTGTTAACCACTTTCCTCTTTCATTCTCTTAAAAAATCTTTTTTTATTTTTATTTTTTATTAGTTGAATATGGACTTACAATTGAGGGGGAATAATTAGCAAACAATCAAGAACAAATCTATATTTACATAGTTAGCCAAGGCTGATGCCATGCCATGGTTTCCCATTTCCCATGGTTCTGTTTCCCGCAAATGAACTCCTGTGTTAAATGGAGTTCTCGTGAAGTTCGGAGATCTCCTTCTGAGTTGATTGCCCTATACTCCCTCCCTCCAGTCTCCTAGATATCCTTCCTAATCCCTCCCTCATCCTTGCCCCGCTCCTCACGTCTCCAGGTATCCTAGGCAAGGTTCCCCCTGTTTGTGTAAAAATTCATACATGTTGAGGTTATTATTAGCTTAGCCATCTAACATTCTGTTTCAGGTTGTATTCTAGCTTCCACAAATGAGAGAAAATATTTGGACCTTGAGTCTCTGAGATTGGGATACTTCACTTAGCATAATTTTTTCCATCTCCATCCAT
>PVKS010031068.1:0-23773 GCA_004027875.1 Aplodontia rufa
CACTATACACACATATGCATATACACACATATATACATACACTTGCACATGCGCACTATACACACATATGCATATACACACATATATACATACACTCACACATGCTCACGTTCTCTTTTTTTTAAGTCAATTCGACGTACCCAGTGCTAGTGAGAAGGGTCTGGCAGGTGGGTCCAGATGCAGACACTCCCTTCTGCTAAGCAAGACGTCACATTCTTTCTATTGATGCCCCAGACGCAAACCAATGACTGGGTCTGACCAGAACTTTCCAGGCCCACGTCCTAGGTATGGGGGAAGGGAGAGGATGAGCAACTGAAGAGAGAAAGCCTAGAAAAAGGCAAACCCAACCCCTCCACGGGCTCTTGGCTCCCTTCCCCACCTGAGGAAGTCTGCTCTGCTGTCTCTCTCTCTCTCTCTCTTTTTTGAGGAAAGAGGGGACAGAGAGAGAGAGAAAGAGAGAAGCACTCTTTATCCAGTTTTTCATGTGACTTTCATTCCTCAGACACTTTGCTGTGTACGTGGTGCTAGGGTTTGAACTCACGTCCTCATGCTTGCCAGGCAAGCGCTGTAACCGCTGAGCCACTGCTCCAGCCCCTGCTCCAGCCCCTGCTGTCTCTCCTTTTAAATAGAATCTGTCTGCTCAGCTTGCCTCAGCATCCCCTGGTTCATACTTCAGCTCCAAGAAAACACGATCTCGACATCCACAAAACCAGCATCCCTGGGGTGAGGAAGGACAAGAGGAGCCAGGCCTCCCTGCCAGTCCCAGTAGGCGATCCTCCAGCCTTGTTGGCCCCTGCTGGGTGGCTCACCACTGACACAGCTCTGCTCCTCCATCAGAGCCCCTGGGCCTGAGCTGGCCACTGGACCTGCAGGGTCCACATGTATTTGGGTGGTGGGCTGCTGGGCAGCGACGCCAGGGCAGCCTTGTGACCCCTCAGTCCTGTGGCTTGGCCCTTCCTGTCAGGGACTACCAGTGCCCGCCTCCCTGGTGCAGGACCTGGCTGACACTCCGCAGATTCTGCCTCAGGCTGCTCTCCCAGCCAGCCACACGCAGGCAGCACACTTTGGTGGCAGTTTTTCTGTGTGAACGTCCAAAGGACAAACTAAACATTTAAAACCTGCAAGCTGGACAGTCTTTGCTTTGGAGCCCACAGTGACTTCCTTCATCTTGACAGTCGAGTCATTCTCCGCAGCGCGACGCAGTATTTAGGATCCAGGGAGAGAAGGATGCTTGGAGCCAGGCAGCTGGAGGGGGCCCTCTGGGCTCAGCCTCCGCAGGGCTGGGTAGGCTGGCGTTGCCCTCACCCGGAGCGCACCTGGCTGGACGCCACGCTCTCTCTTTTTCTGCTCCTTTTTTTATTGTGATAGAATGCACATAACGTAGACTCTACCACTCCACCACTGGTGGCGCCCAGCAGATTCACAACGCTGTGCACTGTGACTGCTGTCCAGATCCTGGCATCTTCATCGCTCCAGTAGGGATGTGGTCGCCCCTCTTCCCCCAGCCCTTGGCGGCCCTGGCTGGCGCTGGCTCTCCCTGGATTTGCCTCTCTAGTCCCTTCGTGTGGCATTGTGCAGCGTGTGGCCTCTGGTACCTGCTTCTTTCTCTCGTTGTGGTGGCATTGTCGAGTGACTGTCCTTTGGATGCACACATTTCATGGAACTTGGGTCGCTTCTGCCTTTTGTCCGTAGCGCACGATGCCGCTGTGAGCATTTGGGCCTGTGCTTTTGTCTGAGTCCCTGTTTTCTCTTCTCTGGAGCCTTTGTCCTCTTGCTTGGGCTTCCTGTGAATCTTCTCAGCCGCACTTGATGCTGACAAGTGGCGACTGAGTGGGGAGAAGATGCAGGCACAGGGGGCTGGTGTCCTGGGGGTCGGGCGCTGGCTTGGCTCAGCCCCGAAAGCTGACCTGTGTCTCATTTCTTCCTCTGGGAAAGGGGGAGGGCAGATCTATGTCCTGTGTCCTGCCGGGGCTCTGGGGGGCTGCAATGCGGCCTTTCACAGCTGCTGCTTGAGCTGGGGCGTCTCCTTCTCTGCCTCCTGAGGTGTTTTCAGCAGAGGCTCCTGTGGAGATGAGGTCTCTTGCCTGTCACCGAAGCCGATGACCCCATGAGTCAGACTCAGCCTCTGGGTGGAAATGAGGCTGCTCCTGCTGAGGGAGGAGCCATTGAAGGTGCTCAGTCTGGACCCCTGGCCCACCACAGGGAGGTGGGGCGGGAAGTGACAGCCAGGGGGAGCAGGAGGCTGTCAGCCAGGCCCAGGGAGCGCCTTGCTAGTGTCCTTTGTGTTCTATCCAGTACACCCTGCAATTATTCAAGAAATTCAGGACAGTGGCGCAGAGTGAGGGTTCTGGAAGCATCCACATGGGTTTGGGTAGTTCTGTAGGTTCTGGCTGTGTGACCTTGGGCAAATCACGTGATTGCTCTGTGCCCCACGGTGAAGTGGACATGGTTCCTACTTTGTAGTTTGTTATGAAGAGTAAGTGAGATTTCCCCCATAAAGGGTTAGAGCAGTACATGACCCTGGACAACACTCCACCATGTTAGCATGACAACAACGACACAGGATTGAGTCCCTGTTCCCCACCGAATCACCCTAGCCCAACTGACCCTCCTTACACAGAATTTTTGTGGCTCTGATGCGGCTCCACACCCTTAAATGTCTAATAGTCTGTGTCTGGTGGTTCTCTGGCATGTACGTATCCATCTGTCCATCCAGCTCCAAAGCTTTGAGGAGGCAGGATCTGGCCCTGTCTGCCCTCTGGTGAGGCTGGTGGTTGGGGAGATTGGACATTGTGGGTGTGGGATTGGTGGGGACACCCAGACATGCTCAGGGCTGCTGAAGACCACCAGCAGCCCGTGGCGGTCGCTGGTGCTCAAGTCCAGGCTACTTGAGCATGGTGGAGGTAGGACCTGGGTGCTGGTGTTCGTCTCCTTTGCTAGGACGAGCTGGTCTTAAGTAGGACAGCTGCTCTTCCGAGGGCCCTACAAGGAGGGTCTGGAGAAGCTGTGTGTGTCTTGGGGGAGCAGGGAGGGACCAGTGGCAGAAGGTAGCTCGTAGGTCCGTGCTTATCTGCACAGTGGCTCAACAGATCTGCAGTGACCCTGAGTCTGGCTGCAGAGCTGACTGCACAGCTGACCGGTGGCGATGCTGACTCTGCTCTGCGTGCTGACTTGTTTCTCCCTCTCGACTGTGAACTCACTGGCCGCAGGCTTCAGAGAGGTCTCATCATGGGCTGGCACACAGTAGGTGCTCAGTAAGTGTTGATAGATCAGTTCTGAATGCAAAACGTGGTCCACGGGATTTTCTCTTTGGAAGACATTGGCAGTGGGAAGCCTTGCTATGGTGGGCTGATGATGGCTGCAAGATGGTCACAGAGGTCCTCGGGTGCCTGGGTCTTGGAACAGAATAATAAATCTAGGATTGGCTGGGATGGGTGCACCGTGCACCCATCCTCGGGTTCACTAAGGCATGATTCTGGCCAAAGGAATGGGTCCAGGAGGTTCCTCCACGTCTCCTGAGATTCTGGAAGAGAGCAGATTCACTTAACAATTGGCCCAGTGTCTCTACTGACACTGATCAGCCTGCTGAGAAGCCAGCAGGTGCCTGGAGGGGTCAACTGCAGCGAGTCTGAACAGTGATTCCGATGTTAGCACTAACTGTGTGCCAGTGGGCGCGAGCGGTGTGTGAGGCGACAGAGGAGGGGTAGAGGGCGGTAAACCCAGCAGCAGTGGCCACTTCTGAGACCTGCTGCCTCACCAGGGGCCTTGGGACGGGCAGCTCAGGTCATGTAGACCTCCAGATGCTAATGTATCTAGATGATATTTGGGGCAAGCTTTGGCAGCCAGTTCTGAAGAACCGCCACTCGCGTTCCCGCCCTGGGAGGTGATGTTCCGCAGGAAGCAGGCTGGGGCTGCACAGCCGTGTGTGCCCAAGATGAAGGCGAGACCGCTAGCGTGCGGTGGAGCAGGGACCGCCGCCTCTGCTTGCTGCCGTCCACTTCCTGCTGCTTCCTTCCTAGGGTGGCTTAGAGGTCGTTACATAACTGGCAAGTGCTCTCCAACACCCGCTGTTTGGGCTTCTCCGTTGTCATCTCAGCCGTCTCCGGCAGCAAACATGCATGCCCACGCTCACTTCTGGATGCAGGCTTGCGTCCTCACTGCCTGCTCCCCCCGGCCCCATCCCGCCTTCCATCCATCTGTCCAAACGTTCACTAAGTGCTCCTGTGGCCCCCGGTCCCATAAGTCCCTGGGAGATCTCAGCAACGACACGTTCCCTATCCTTGCAAGGACTGATGGGACGTTATCCCAGCAAACAGGCAGGTGGAGCATGGTGATCAGCCCTACGCACGGGATAAGGTGCTGGCAAATCCTCAGGACATGCACAGCAGCGGGGCCCCAGGAACAGCTTTCCTGAAGGACAGGAAATTAACTGTGACAGGCTCGGGGTGAGGGACAGTGAGCTTTATGATTTCTGTGGTGGAAAGCAAGGACGGCAGCCTGGACGATGAGGGCACTCCGCAGTAGGCACTCTGCTTCTTCCCAGTGCAGCTTGGGCCCTGGCTCCCATTGCTGGCTGCCTCTTGGTGGTGGCCATTCCCATTACGGGAGGCTTGTTCTCCACCAGGCCTGGTGGCCTTTGGACTGCATGGTGCGGGTGGTGTTTTCTACTCTAACCTGCTCCGCTTCCTGGTTTGGGTGGTGGTCCCCTCCTTTTCTCTCAAGGCCACGTGCAGGGTCTCTAGTCCCAGGTGTCAACTCCTTACGTCCAGGACTGAGAGGCTGCTGGCCCTGGGCTGCTGGGCTGCTTTGATCTACTGCTCCCTGGCTGTGCAGAGCGCAGAGAGGGAGGCCTCCGCTCAGCATTTGCCTGCCAGTCAAGAGCAGCCGCTCCGTGTTGTATCACCACCAAGATCAAGGGAAATGTGTACAAGCCCAGCCTTAATTTACCTTACGATCCCTGCCAATTCTGTGTTAGCAGATCTGTTTGGGGCTGGAAGTAATGGGCCATATCATGCCTCAGAGCTGGAGCAATGACTTACGCTGATGTCACCCACTGGCTTTTTATGGAAATTATTAATAAATCAGTGATGCTATCTGCAGTGATGCTGTTGTGTTTATAAATATTTAATTTACCTTCAGGTGCCCACATTCCCCCATCTTTGCCTTAAACTCGGCTGACGTTGCTCTCCTCTGAAGCACGGCTCCGTAGATCAACTTATCAGTAGTGGGAAGGCTAACTCACCTCTCTCTCTCTGGAATAAGGCTTTATCTTTTCTTTTCCTTTTAATCTTTCTGTGATTTGGCTCAGGGGGTTGGGAATCAAGCTGAGAGAATGCGGCGGCTCTTGTGACAAAGCTGAGAGATTTGTCCAGCTTCAGAAAACAGACCAAACTTTGCAATCTGGACCTTGCCTCGGTGGAGACCTGTTGTTGGTGTGTGCTTTCCGTCCTTCCAGTTAACGACATTTAGAACCTGAAAGGGCGTCTGATGTTTTCCTCCCACAGAGAAATATTTTTGTCCTTCCATTGACTCCTCTTTTGAAACTCACCACTTTGATGATTATTGTATGGCAGGTGGAGTGGAAAGGACTTGGAAAATCAAAATCGAAGCTGAGTCCAAGTGGCGCTTTTCCTAGCAGAGTTGGAGCTCCAACCTGGCAGAGGAGGACAGCAGCCAGCAAATGACAAAGCTTTCTAACTTCTCAGGGTCCAACGTGAGCTAATCGTTGTTATTATCTTTCTATTCTTCTGTTTCAGGAAATCGCAGCTTATCTAATAACATTCGAGAAACATGAAGAATGGCTGACCACGTCCCCTAAGACAAGGTAAGGTCCCGGGTCTTGCAGTTTTCCACTATGTACGGTGAACCAATTGATTGTCTTTCAAAGATTACCTGATTTGGCCACTCACGTCAGGGCAGCAAGTTGAAAATGCCACATTGGGCTAGACAACTTGTGACTCTACTGTCTCGTTGACTGTCCATGCCCACGGTAGTGAGTGTGACCGGCTGGATTCAAAATGGCCCAGCTGCCTCAGTGCCTTTGGAATGCTTATGCCGATGGCCCGGGCTGGCTCCTTCCCCGGGTTTGGAAGCCTTTTCAGGAAGAGCACCAGGGGAGTTCATTTTGGGAAAGTGTCCACCTGCCACCAGTATTCTCCTGAGATGTGCCTTTAAAAAGAGAAACCAGCTTAACAGCTGCCTTCATTTCATTGTGTTTGACAAACTGAAAGTCAAGTTGTTCTCGATTGCTGGTGAGAAGCTCCCCCAAATCAGAAGCAGTGGCCAAGTTTGTGGTTTATCATGCAGTAGATGTCCTTGAGCCTGCTAACTGCCACAAGCATTTAACTTCGGTTGCCACTTGGGAATGGAGGGAATTGGCGAAAATACAGCCGCCCTGCGTTCTGCTGGGGAAGGGATGCCGCGGCCTGTGAGCAAGGGTGAGGTGGGGAGGTAGGGCGTATTTTAAAGGCAGCCTCTTCTTTCCTCCCCAGCTCTGGAGTTTTATTTTTGGTGTGTTATGTTCTAGAGCTTCAGAAATTGGTGGCCACTCTCTTCCAATTGCTGCAACTTTTCCATTAGTGGTGACAGGGCCAGCCATTTGTTAGCTGAGGGGTGTCAGCTAGCATGTGGCTTGCAGGGAGAATGGTCTGCAGGTTGGGACTGAAGGGTGGACAGAAACACCGAATCCTCCAGGTTTGCTAGCTGGGACCAGGGAAAGGCGTGAGATGGGTCCTCAGTCCTCAGTACCTTCGGTCACAAGGTTGACGTATTCTTCCTTCTGAGCCACGTTGGAAGGGTCTGCCCCTTGAAAATGTTCACTTATTCAAGAGGCATTTTAAACTCCTACTTCATCAGGCTTAGATGTCTACTGGTAAGCATCATTTAGATGAGGGCAGAATGTTCCATTTGGCTAGGGGATGCTGGGGAAAGGGAGGTCAGTGGCTGAGACTCCTCTCCCCCAGGAGGCTGTAACTCTGACTTGGAGAGGCTGGAACCTGCAGAGACCAGTGCCAGATGAGACCTGAAGAGTCCCTCACAGGTTTCTTCAGCATTTCTGCCTTCTGGAGCCATGATTCCCCTTGCTATAAAATCCAGTGGCTTGTATCAGTCAGCTTTTGCTATGATAATGCTATCTAAGAAAAATTCCCAAATGAGGTGGTTTTATAATAACAAACTTTCATTTCCTACTTGTGATCTGTGGTTGACCTTGGTTTTGGTTTGGGGTCAGGATTGCCACATGCATCTTGTTCTAGGACCTAGGCTGAGGAAGCCCCCTCTGTCCTAGACAACTGGTTCTCATGGAAGAGGGGAGAGGCTTAGAAGCCTGAGGCCATGCCCACAGGTGCATTTAAAACTGCTGCTGGGGTGTGGCATTGTATGTAATGCCTGCTTGCAGTCCACTGACCACAGCAGGTCCCATGGCTGAGCCCAGAGAGAGTGGGGAGCTGTGGGGAGTGCAGTCATGGCCATACGGTGTGCCATTTGGTAAGCTCCGCTGTATCCAGGCTGGAGAACCTGGCACAATCCTCTCCTTTCTTCTGAGAGTGCCTTCCAGGGCAGTCTCCTCAAGCACGTGGGCATCCATCAGCTGCAGGAGTGGCTAGAATGCATGTTGCTGGCTCACCTCGGCTTCTGACCCAGTGGCCTGGCCTGAGAACTTACTGTGTTGAGCCGGTTCCCAGATGATGGCATGTGTCGGGTCTGGGCCCCTTGTGAGAAGCCCTGGCCTCACTTCTCTGGGAGGCCAGCCGGTTTCTGCCTCTGCACTGTTTCCTGGTGCGGGGTTCCTGCGGGTTCCCCACTGTTTCCTGGTGTGGGGTCTCTCCTGCTGTGGCCTCTCCAAGTGCTCTTCTCTCCTCCACGAGATGCTCCTCTTTTCTGAGTGCGAGGAAAGAGCCTCTCTTGAGCCCAAGTGATGCTCTCCAGAGCACGTCCAGCTTCAGACACACACGTGGTGCTAGACCACTGCACCGTAGAACATTCCACAGTGAGGCCTTTCCCTATCATCCAGTCTCCAGATCTGGGTTTTGATTGAGAAGTGGATGTCACTTGTGGACTTTTTGGACCATAAATGTAACAAGACGCTCGCTGTCTCGAGGCACAGCCTGTGCAGACCAGGAAAGAAATGTGAGTTCCCAAATTGACAGGTTTGGTTTTGAGCCCCGGCTGGGTCACGCAGTAGCTTTTTGATGATAAGAAAATCATTTCAGCTCCCTTAAAAGTTCCACATTTCTTGTTAATGTAAAAAGTGAGTTGCTGTTGATCCTGCCCTCTCCTCTGTAAGGCAGCCCCCCAACCTGCCAGGGGCCTCGACTTCAGGAAGCATCTGCTAGATTTTGCCCAGGCCCTGGAAGGATGAGGAGGGTGGGGCCAGGGCTCCCTATTAGTATAGTATGTGCCTGGTGTTTGCCCTTGAAAGCGAGTGTCCCAGGAGAAGGAAGAGTTGCCTGCTTGTTCAAGGACCTTCCTAGATTGGTTGTTGAGCTGGGTCCCCCCCCATCTCCAGTGTTGAAATTAATTGGTGCGGTTAACTGCTGAGTTCATACAAACTGGCCTCCTGGTATTAGGGAATTAATGACACCAATACTCTGCTGAAAGAGAAGGCAGCGCAACTTCAGCTCGCCACCGCCACCGCCACTGCCACTGCTAATTTCATTTTGGAAAATTAATAAAAATGAATTGCACCACTGACATTTATAGAGTTTCTTAATAAAATGATGCATTGTTTGTGTGGAGGAATCCCTATTAAATTAATTGTTGTAATCAGTTCACATATAGATGTTGGTATAGGAGCTGCGGAGGGACCAACTGCTTGTCTCCACGGCTTGCAGAGGGCTGGGGGGTTATAAATAGAGCCCTGGCTCAGATATTGCCCTAATTACAGAGGGGCCCCAGGAGCCCGCTCACCTGTTTAATACTGAGGCGTGTGCTGGGAGTGCCAGGGTTGGGGACCTGGGGTGGCCACACTGCTGCTGTGGGACTGAAGGCGGAGTATTCACATGGCTGTGTTGTTTTATCCGCAGTTGGGACCTTCAGCCTGGAAAGCTCACCCTTCAGGGTATCTTTATTTGGCACTTGCTGTGTGCCCAGCAGTATAATAATGCCATTTGGAGAGCCACAGGAACTCGGTCTCCCCCGCCTGCCTTGCCGGAGTGAGAGTGTCCTTGTGCTGCCTCTCTGGCTCGTCCTTCAGGTCTCCATTCCAGGACCCCCCCTTCCCTGACCACAGGGTGTGCCCCACACTGCTCCCACCCATGGGCCCCCTTCGCTCTTCCTTGCCTGCCCCCCCATGACTACCACAGGAGAGGGACTTCAGGTTGGGTTTATTCACAGGGTACCCCGAGCACCTCAGCAGGCCATGCGCGTGTTTGTGAAATGGGTGAGGATGGGGTAGAAAAGGTGTCAGTATTGTTTGGGGAGGAAGAGACCTGGGCTTCTCCGTGTTATTTTTTCTGGCATACCTGGTCCCAGGACTGGCTAGCTGACCAGGACTGTGTCTTGGGCACTTGCCATAGGCTAGATGCTAAGCTTAAGCTTTCTACCAGGAGCCAGGAGGGTGGGGACGCCTCCAGGCTGCACAGAGGGTGTGAGAACTGGAATTTGAACCCAGACTTGTCTTATTACAGAGCCCATAATCTCCCACTGCCTGCAGTGAGGGTGGGCATCAGAAGGTGGCCCAGGGTTTGGCTCTACCACATCTCTGCACCTCCCTTCTGCATGAATTCTGAATCAGCCGAGACCCAGGCACCAGGCAGAGCATCCCTTTGTGGGTGAGTGTGGCCTGGCTATGCCAGCCTGGTGGCTTCCTGTTCTGCTCTGGGACTGGCTTTGGCACATGCACAGTGCTACAGGAGCCCGGCCCCATCACACCAGAGCGGGAGTTGGACTGCGCAGAGCACAGCGGGCAGGTGCAAGATTGAGCAATCCCAGTAATTTATTTCTCCTCCCCTGGGGACGTGCAAGCTACCCTGGAAGCTGGGGATGCACAAACCTCGAGACTGAAGTGCAGGTACGTCCTTCCCAGGAATCCTGCTCATACAACTAGAGGAGGCTGGAAAATGCTATTACTTATCTAATTAATTAATTGGATTGATACAGATAGCACCTTAACACGGATGCACTGAGGTCTAGTAATAGAATCTTCAGATAATGAACCCGGAAGGCTGTAAAATCCAGGTGGCAGGAGGTGGGGGAGAGGAGAGGAAAGCAGCCCTGAGTGTCAGGGAGACATTGGGGTATCCGGTTCTTCCCCCCACCCTGCACTTTCTTGACCCTTGTCCTGGCTTCTTCAAGTGGTGGATGGACCCCAAGGCCTGAGAGGTCTGCCTTCTCCTCCATGGCTTCTGGCCCCATCTGATCTGTGGGTCACCCCCCGTCTGCACCACTGTCCCAGGCACCTGCATCTGGATGTCAGTCAGTATCTCAAGTCTCCACATCCTCTCCTCCTCCTTTCCTGACACCCTCCCTGGCTTACCTCTTCTGCCTTCCCTGGTTCCCACAGAGCTGCCTCACATGGAGCTGGAGCGGTGGCTGAGTGGTTATAGCACTTGTCTGGCATGCATGAGGACCTGGGTTTGAACCCCAGCCCCACATGTACAGCGAAGTGTTGGAGCAATGAAAGCCATGTGAAAAACTAAATAAAGTTGGTTCTGTCCCTCTCTCCTAAAAAAATGAAAATAAGAATAAAGATGCCAAAGCACATCCCATGACCCCTTGCTTTCTTTTGTGCCCTGAATTTAATTAGTGACCTACTGGCCCAGCATTCCCAACTGAAATTCCCATCCTGATTTTCCGGTTCCTGGGCTGGGCTCAGCACTCCCTGCCCTTGCCACACCTGGTGCCTGAGGTGGCTCCTGCTCACTCCTCTCTGAGCTCTCTGAGTCCCTCAGACACCTCCCTTCCAGCATCATTGTTTTGTTACATTGTGATAAGACCCAAGCGCTCAGGGCACACTTACGGTCCTTGTTCTGCCTCCACCTGCCCTCCTCTCCCAGCCCACCTCCTCTACAGCTAGGGGGCGCTTGCTGCTCTCTGGACACATCTGCCACCCTGGTTTACCTTCACCTGGCTATAGACCTCATCGTGGTGCCCTGACTTCCATCCTGCCCAGCGTGCCTCTCTGTGGGGCCGTGCACGTGCGGCAAGCTCTTCCTCGGCCACAGCCTGTGCTCGAGGACCGTTAGTTGCTGGACGGCTCAGCTGTCATAAGCAGGTGTACCTGGCCTCCCCAGGAGATGGCCAGTTCGCCAAGGCAAGGTCATGCCGTCTCTGAGCAGTTGGTGCAGAGGAGGCCGTCACTTTGTGGGGGTGGCTGGGCAGGCCTGCAGTCCCTGCAGCATGGCAGGCTTCCAGGAGGAGGAGGACGGGTGTCAGATGCTACAGCAGAGAGTTGCTTGTCCTCCAGAGCCCTGGGGTGCCAGGGCTGGTGGCTGTCTGTGAGTGGAGGCTTAGACCTCTGCTCAGGCCCTGACTGGCCCCTGTGCAGCAGGAGTGGCTTTTGCCTAGCTTCAGTGTCCCTGTGTGACCCGTTGGCCACCTCTGAGGCACCAACTCCTTGGGATAAGGGATGGGGAGTTTTCTAAGAATGCCCCCATTCCTGGAGAGGCTTTTCAAATGACCAGAACAGAATTGCAAAAATTAATAGAGAAGCCCCATTCGAATGATTAAAAAAATCCCCCGAGCTCCGTGGGAATGAAACAGATGCCTGCTACAACACAGAAGCTGCTTTATGTTATGCTAAATGTGTAAGCCGGACGCGGAGGGACCAGTGCCATGTGACTCAGCCTCCAGGAGGCATCCAGAATAGTTAGATTTGAATATGGGTAGAATGGTGGTCATGGGGGCTGGAGGAGGCAGGAGTTGGTGTTGAGTGGGAGAAGTTGAGAAAGTTCTGGAGATGGATGGTGGTGATAGTGTCACAACGTGTGAATGAACTTAGTGCCACAGAACTGTCCACTTAAAAATGGGTTAAGTTGTAAATTTTATGTCAGGTACATTCTACCACAATTAAAATAATCCTCAGGTGGAGAACCCGGGTTCAAACCCTAGTACCACACACAGCCAAGTGTCAGAGAAATGAAGGCCACATGAAAAACTAAATAAAATTGGTTCTCCCTCTCTGTCTCCCCCTGCTTAAAAAAAAAAAAAGACAATTCTCAGAGTTGCTTCTGTAGCTCCCTCTCAGGTGTCCTGTTGCAGATGGGCGGGGCCGTGGGGTGGGTGATGGGGTGATGTTGGGAGCCCTAGTCCATGAGGGCAGTTCATGCCCAGGGCATTTCAGGGACGCGGTGTTGCAGAGCTGTAAGTGAGAAGATAAACGGGGCCAGCTGTCATTCCGACACGGTGACCTTTGCTTACACTGAATTAACAGAATGTCATATCACGTCAGGGCATTTTAACACTTGCCCAAAGTGTGGCGCAAACGCTCGGCCATGTGCCCACTGTCACCATCACCTAAACCTGTCGTGCTGTTTATGTTTCTGGGATGTGGCAGGGAATGAGCTGTGAGCTGGACCCTGGTGAAGTGGCTGGTGGTGTCTTCACGGTGCTGGGCCTGTCAGAGCTCCGTGTGGCAGTGTCTGTCCTGGGTCTCAGTTCTTCATCTGGAATTACAGAGCAGCATCAATGGAGGGAGCCCCGGGAGCCCACTCCTGGAGTCCCCTCCGGGAGCAGGATCGTAGCAGAAGCAGGGCCACCGTTTGCCTAGTGGGGGAGGCTATCACCCCCATGGTGTCCATATCCAGGGCACGGTGAGCGACGGGTGCCCTCAGTGTGGCTTAGCTGGTGCTAACATGGCAGCAACAACCATGTGTGCTGGTGGCCCTGGTGGGAGAGCCGAGGGTGGCTTCCTCACGTGCCCCTCGCTCCTTGGAGAAGGCGTGCCTGTGCAGGACCTGCTGGAGGGAGGGAGGCCTTGGCATCTGTGTCTCAAGCTCCGCCTGGGCTTGGATGGCTATGAGCTCCTGTCCCCTATTTTTTTTTATTTCTTTATTTTATTGAAAGTAACGACACACATGGTGTAATAAGTCAGGGGTCCTCAAGGCTCCGAGGAGAAGCCGTCTTCTGCCTGGAGCTCAGCTCTGACCGAGCACTGGCCACTTCACTCTGGCTTCACATCCAGGTTTCTGACTGCGCCTCTGCCCCTGCTGTGTCCTGGTCTGTCAGCTTTAGAGGTGGTCTCCCGACTCCTCCTATGCTCAGAGGTTTATCTCTTTCCATGTCGAGCCTTGGCCCTTCCTTTCTTGATGGCCCCTTGTCAGAGGACTGAGGTCTCAGCCTCCTGAGCCCTGTCCTCTGTGACAGCCACTTGGTTCTCTGCCAACGTGCTGCTCGGTGGTCAGGGCTGGCTTGGATGCCAGTGGTGTGGGGCCAGGCAGGGCGAGGGGCTTGGAATTTCACCTTCTAGTGTGAAAGCTGCCTCTTACTTCTCCCAGTTAACTGCTGTGTCCCTCGCCTCTCCTCTCCAAGTGCAGAGTCTTTCTGGGGCCTTAAGGTGTCGGCAGTGGGGGCAGAGGCTGGCTTGGGTCTGCTGGCTGCTTGGAGCAGGTGCAGGGCTTGGGGCACTGACTGCCACCCACACAGACCTGCGGCCTCCCTGCCTGGCCTCATCCCCAGCCTCTGCCCTTGATTGAGTCCTCCTGGGCTCCACAGGCACTTGGGTTCTGGCTTCCTGTGCTCTGGCTTGTCCGTCTCCAGTCTGTCTGCCTCCCAGCTGTCCGGGATGTGCTGGCCTCCCAGCCACAGCTGACTGAGCTGGGTGGGTGGATGCTTGCTTGCACTCCTGGCCCTGCGCTCTGAGCCGTCTCTTCCACACTGGCCTCGGTGCTGCTGTCCCAGGTGACAGATGCACTGCCGTCCCCTCTCCTCTCCCTGTCTCATGGTCGCACATCTCACTTGCTGTTTCCCCTCTAAGCCCTGCCCAGTCTGGAGTCCTTGAAATGCAGTTGGAGTTTTCTGAACACGTGAGTGCTGAGGCTGAAGAGGCGTTGCCTCTGGGACGTGGCCTCCTGGCCAGGACCCTGGATGGGGCCGGCTCCCGTCCTGCCCCTGACGCTGTCTCCTCCTCACCCTTGGTTCAGAGCTTCTCCTGTGTTGGCACAGGGTGTGCTGTGGTCTCTCCCTGGGCAGGACCCTGGGGCCTAGGGGCTGCCAGAGCCATCCCAAATGCCCCACATGTCACCGACACTGACACGTGATGGCTCTTCCCTCCTTGGACTGTACTGGGACAGACTTCATGTGTGGCCCCTGTGATGCCCACCTGGAGCTGCTCAGCAGGACAACCTGGCAGCAATCACTCCTTCCTAGAGGGCGTGTGTCCTGTCCCCGCCACCAGCACGCGCTGCCTGTAAGTCGGGTCATCTCTGCTGAGTCTACCCTCGGCATCTTCGTTCCCTCCTGGATCGGGCTTGCCTAGCATCTGTTTAATGGGCCCAGGCTGGAGCTGTGCTGTCTCCTCTGGATCAGCGCGGATCTGAGAGCTGGCCTGAGGGCCGCGCCGTGTAGCAGGGTGGGCAGGCGTTTCTCCCAACAGACCACCCTTTGTGATTCGTAAGTTTCTGTGTAAGGAGTAATCACAAATCCTCTGGGTGTGCTGGGCTGGAGAGTCTCCCACCGTTCTCAGCCTGGCTGGGAGGAATCGCTGTCTCTGCTATTAGATTTTCCAGTCCTGTATTATGGAGCTGTCTCCAAAATTCAGAATAAACCAAAACAGAGGAAGGAGATCTTTGCTGATTCCCCACTTTCCACCCGACCCTTTGCTTGGTGTGGCGTCCATGTTTCGATATGTGCATTCATGTACATGCACACACTAGCACGAAGTGCACACGCCTGCACATTTAGTGCACACGTGTGTCCAAGCACATAGATGCATGTGTGCACACTCACATATGCGTCACACACATGTGAGCACAAATGCTCAGTGTTGGATATGTGCACACACATACACACAAACACTCCTGATGGGTCACTGTGCTCTTGTATGAAAGCTTTTGGGGGAAAATGTCCTTCCGTTCCACCTATGAATTAATAAGCTGGTGCTTATTTGGGTAGAGGAAAATTTCTCCTAATTCTTCTGTCCGGCTGCTGCTGGCCTCAGCCATTGGTGAGCTTCTAGTTAATTAAGCTGTTTGGTCTGAGGTGACTCTGGGGGAGTCTAGGGCTGGGGCAGCCAGTCCAGGAGGGGCTGTGCGTTTCTGGGCTTGCTCTGTGACTTCCCCTCGTGCCGCACTGGTGATATGTAGGAATCCTAGCACAGACCTTTTAACTCGTTCTGGACACTTGGCACAGGGCTTTTTGAGTGTGCGGAATTGAATCCGTGTGTGGAAGGGCAGCGGGTGGCAAGACTGAGGAAGTCAGGCCACTGTGAGGCTTGGGGAACGTTGTAGAGAAAAGCAGTGAAATCACAGAGAAAGCAAACTTGGGGAGACCGCGCCATCTCCACCTGCCACCTCGCCCACAGGCCCAGGTCCTCTGCCTGGCTTGTCAGGGGCTCCTGTGATTGACCCGGTCCCCCAGTGCGGGCAGGTGCCATCCTCTGGTTGGGGGTTGACAGAGTGCGGTTTGGGGAAGGAACGTGGCTTCTCCCACCACCACCAGTGAGCCCTTTCATTCCTGAACTGTGGGACCCCAAGTCTTCCCCATGTGTACTGTTGGTCGAAATTCACTCTTCTACTTATTCGGTGAATTATTTGAGTTCTTGTGCCAGGTGCCGTATGGGGCACTAGGACAGTGGTGAACAAGATAGATAATTTACTATAATGACCTCCAGTGGCAGGATGGAGACCAGGCTGCTGCCCCAGGGGCTGAGCTTTGGTTAGAGCCCTGGTGTGTGCGTGCACACGCATCCACAGGGAAGCTCGTCCCCCCGGCTATGGCTGTGTGGCCAGCAGAGCTGAGGCCACGAGACTGGATCCCATGCCCTGGTAACTAGAGGTTGTGGAGCGAGGTTAGGAGAGCGGGGCAGACAGGTCAAGGGAAGATAGTGCGGGCCATGGCAGGTTCCCATGGAAGCTCCGAGCAGGGCAATTCAGTATGGGTGCGCACATTTAACACCATAGCCTTGGTTGCCCTGGACGTGGAGAATGCACTGGAAGGACAAGGGTGGAAGGGGAGAGAAGCCTGGGTGCTCTCATGTGCCTTTGCAGATGCCCATTTTACTAATGGGAAAACTGAGGCTCTGTCTCCTACAGCATGCGGAAGACACAGAGGAGTCTGACCGTAGTCTCGTGGAGAAACAGAACAAACTGCTAGCGCAGAAAGGGAGCTGGGCCCCCTGAGGATCTGGGTGCTCAACAGCTCAGGGCCCAAAGCTTTGGCTCCCCTGAATGTCAGTTCCTCAGCAATGGCCTGGTGTCCCACCCTGCCTGTCCCCTCGCCTGGCTGCCTGCTCTTCTCTCTTTGTGCTATGTGGCACCTAGGGTGGCAGGTGTCTGGGGTTGAGGGCCTGATGGCTGAGCCGGTCTCTCTCGCTGGGCCTGTTTTTATGTTAGAAAAACACTGATGATGGTGGAGATGGTGATGGATAACAGGATGCTGGGGAGACTCACTCTGCAAAGAACTGCCAACTTTCAATTCTTTTTTGGCTGTAGTACAGAATTTCAAGGTGAGAAAAAGAAACCTCTCCCTTCACTTTATGAGTAAGTGGTTTGATTCTGTTTGATGGAAAAATTCTGGCCTTAACTCCATACATCCCACCAGTGTCTGCCTGGGATTATCCAGAGTTAATCCATTTCTCTGGAGCTTAATTTCCTTACTCAGTGCCAGAGGGTCTTCAAGGATACTATGAGTTTTGCAGTTTATTAATTTTGCATTAAATAATTAATAGTAAAGTTAATTGATGAAATATTCAATTTTAAGGTAAAATGGGATGATAAATATTCATAACTTATTTTATTAAGGGAATTTCCATTTCTTATGTCATTAAATCTAGATTAACGAAGGCTGATTTTAAATGAAGACTGAAAACAATTGTGCTTTGGAATTAATTTACTAAGTTAAGGTCATTGCTTTGTGAGTTTACCCCCTGCCAGAAAGTTAGGGCTCATCCTCTGGAGAAGGTTCTGAATTCACAGAAATCACATTGCCATTAAGTTTAGGAAAATTCCCCATGTCTGTCAGGGACTTCCCCAGGATGGTCACCGAGGTGCCTTGGTACGGTGGCACAGGGACGGGCAGAGCCTGAGCGTGGCTGTTGCATTGAGCCGTCTGTTGCTTGTGAACTGCAACACAATGCATGTTAGCCCAGAGCAGATGCCATGCGGGTGCAGATGGTAAAGCAATGACCAGGGAGCGCCCTCAAATCCTGTCAAATAGCTGTGGGTGTCCTCCTAGAGCTTTGGGAGGTGCGCCTGGGGATTTCCGAGCTTTAATGTTCTCAGGCAAGGGTTAAGGACAGCTTCTGTTTTTATTTGTTTTCTAGCTATCTGATTTCTTCCAGATCTGGTTTATGCTAATGTGCGGAGCTGCTGGCAGACAAGCAGAGGGGTGCTGAAGGCTTCCCAGTGCCCTGCAGGCGGTTTCTGACTAGCAAAGCCCCTTCTGATCTGGGATCTCAGTCCTCTTAGCCCTGCAAAGTAGGTAATGCCTAGGGGATGTATGCAGAGAGGAGGGTGGGGAGAAGCAGCAGAAGGGGGTGGAGGGAGAGGCAAGGAACAGGGATGGGGAGATAGCAAGAGTGCCACGCTCCAGCACAGCCCTCTTTCTCCCAGGCTGCTACTTCCCACCATTCATGGATGAGAAAACAGACTCAGAGACCATGTTGCTTGCCCAAGGTCACTCAGCTAATTAGCCACGGGCTGGACTAGAGCCCAGGTCTTTCTGACTCACATTCGAGAGCTTCTTTCAACTTCAGCGTCTTTCTTAGTGGTTTAAAATAATTCCCAAGCACCATGAGCCGTGGCACCTGGACGGGCCTATGCATGTCACCAGTGTTTGCTGAGATTTCCAGTGGAACTTGTTTGCTCGGAGGAAGCTAAGCCTACGTAAGCCTTTGCCTCAGAGGAGAGTGTTTGATCCTATCTCATGAAGCTGCTTTCCTAAAATTATCCCTAATTGGCTTGGAAAGGGGCTTCCAACAGGCAGAGATGTCTTCGGATCTTCACTTTCTGGTGTGACTAGGGAGGCCCAGGGATTAGATCCGGGTTGGAAGAGTGGTCTAGTTAACTTGGAGGTTCAGATCCTATTACTGCTGTGCAGACGGAGGTGGCTGCCCCTGGGGAGGCAGCATGAAAAACCAGCGACAGCCGGTGTCCTCAGAGGCAGCGGATGGCAGGAGGGAGTGGGGAGGGGGCACTAAGAGGTAATTCCCCATGCCTTTATTGAGTGCCTGCTGCATGCCTAGGTTGGGGGTAGGTGCTGTGGGTTTACGGAGGCAGTAGACAACATGGTCCCCGATCTAATTGGAGAGCCCAGTCATGCATATCTGAGATGGCTGGAGAGTGATTCCCAGACAGCACATACTGTGGAGCCGGGTGTGTGTATGTGTACATGTGCGTGTGCGTGCGCACACACAACTGGAGGAACAATGCAAAACGGGGCCAAGATCGATTGGATTCAATTGATTTCATTGGGCAAAACAGCACAGCAACATTTGTAAGGGTGAATTTCAATCAGAAAACCGTGAACTCTGGTGGTGGTGGGCGTGAAGTGCCCTGATGGGGGACAGGAGAGATGACACTTGGACTTTTCTCATCCATAAACCACACAGAAGGCACATTAATTGGTGGCTTTGTGATCAACAATTGTACAGCTCCAGAGGCCATGGGAAGCAATTGCAGTGAGAGCCAGCATCCGGAAAGGGCGGCTTCAGGAGGGTGGGGTGCCGCGTGGGGCGGCCTTCCCAGATTCAGGCTGCTGGGACAAATAGCCATGCTGACCCCCCTGGCCGGACTTGGCATCCTCCAAGGCACTAACGTGTCCCCATTTGTCAAGTGTCTATACTGGCCCTGGGAGGCCAGAGGGGCTTCCCATGCGGGGACTCCAGCTCACGGCACTCTGATCTGGAAGCCTGTTTGTCCCTCTGCCTCCAGGAAGCTCAAGGCCACGCAGCAATGGCAAGGCCACTCTTTTGGGGTCACTGGGATTATGCTGCCCTCTTTCTGTGCTGAGAGCCGAGCTTCTCACCTAGGCATGCCACTCCCTGTCCTGGGACATGCCATAGCAACTGGAGATGGTCTTGGTGGCCATGTGGCAGGGAGCCGACTGCGTCCTATCACTTCTGGGGCAATTTCTTTTTCTAGGTGCAAATCATGCCAAAATGAGGGGAATATTTGAGGGCATGCATTCCAGGAGCAGGGACCATGGGGACTCACTTAGATTCCACCTACTGCAATCACACATTATGCAGAGGACAGAACAGGCCCAGAACAGAAGCTGAGCAGAGCACTTTCCTTTCTGGGACTCAGTTTCCGTCTCTTAAAACGGCTGGGTTGGAGTCAGGGTGGCAAAGTTGGTGTGTGACCCATGAATGCCCAGGGCAGACATGACTAACCGTGACACAATCTTCCTGTGGGCTGGATTCAGCGTCAGATGCCAGCCGTACGACCTGGCCATGCCTGTAATCCCAGCTACTTAGGAGGCTGAGGCAGGGGGATCACAAATTTGAGGTCAGCCCACGCAACTTTACAAGCCCTTGTCTTGAAATAAGATGAAAGGGGCTGGGGAAGTAGCTCGGTGGTAGGGCATTCCCCCGTACCTCAAAAGACAAACAAAGTGGAGACCTTTCTACCATGGCTCTTGGCTCAGAAGGCCACTACTAGTTGACCAGAGGCAGCACTGGTGCTGAGCTGCATTTGTCATCCCGTGTGGTCTGTGAAGAGGCACTCTGTGGTTACGACACCCTAGACCAGGAGCCAGGATGCTAGAGTCAAAAAGGGCAGATGCAGGGCTGGAGAGGTTGCTCAGCGGTTAGAGCATTTGCCTAGCAAGAGCAAGGACCTGGGTTCAAACCCCAGCACCACATACACTTCTGAGTGTCAAAGAAACAAACGGCCAGATGAAAAACTAAATAAAATTGATTCTTTCTTTCTCACTCTATTCCTCTCTCTTTGAAAAAAGCAGGGTGTGTGCGTGTGCACCTGCACGGATGCATCTTCCTCCTGTTGGCCAGAGCGGGAAAACTGAATCCTCAGAATCCTCATGTTTGGGGACTGTGGTGGCCCACACATTTGGGGACAGTTCTATGGCCTAGTCATTTCATTCTCAGACAGAACCTGGTCTCCAGGTGGGTGATTCGGAAGGGTCAACAGCTGGGTCTAAAGCCCAGCTGGGGTGGGCTTGACCTGGCATTTTCATTGGTGGGGTGGGGGTGGGCTTAGCCCCCCAACTTCAGTTTGGTTCTTCTCGGGGCAGATGTGGCTTGTGTCACTCTTGCCGCTGGTGGGTTGGAGAGGGGGCATAGGTCATTCTGGAAATGGGCTCAAGCTGGTCTGGGGTGTTCTTGCATTTAATTTATCTGACTTTCAAGTGGCTCAGTCCATCCTTTCTTGATCACGCTCTGGGGCTCCAGATGATGGCTTGATTTGCTTGTGAAGTCTTGATACCACCCGGGCGCTGCTGGGGGCATCCTGTTAACGAGGAGCACAGTGCGTGTCTGGGTCATGCAACCTTTATCTCAACCCATTAGAATTTTTGGCCCCCACCCCAAGTTTCTTTTACTGAAGGGCTGGCATGCTCAAAGGCAGTCTAATAGATATCGATTTGCAATGATTTTTAGCTACTCTGCTTCAGGAGAGTCGAGAAGCCCATAATTAATCCTCACAAAGGCTCATCCCTTTTGTTTGAAAATGACCTAGTAGCTGAATCGCTCCAGCAGGCCGGCCAGCCTGACCCAGTTCAGCTCCCTGCCTTCTGCTATGAATTATTCAGCCCTGCAGCAGGGGAGAGTGGGTGCCCCTCTTGTAATGGTTAATCAGCAGCTGGGGAGGACAGCGACACTTTCACAGACAGCTGCTGCCTGCTGAAGGCAGAAGAATGAGTCTTCTTGGAAGTCAGGTCGGATCCTGCCTTTTCAAACAGTAGGCTTGCCCTACGATCTTGGAGGCACAGTGCTGCTCCTCAGGCTGGCAGTGATCCCTGTGGGCTGGTCCTCTTCCCAAGCCAGCAAAAAATGACCTCCCGGCCCCTCCCAACTTGGGCTCCTGGGAGACTTGTTCCCAGAGTCCTCTGCAGATGTTTCCTCCTCCTGTTTTCTCTGAAGCAAGGCATGGGGCGCTAATGGCTTCAACGACTCAAACCAACCATCTTAGGATTCTGCGTGCAGATGAGCCAGTCTCCCGGCCTCAAACCTAAGTGTGGCAGGGCTGGCTCCTTCTGGGGGCGCTGGAGGAGACCCTCCCCTTGCCTTTTCCAGCTGCCAGAGGCCCGTGTTTCCCTTGGTTTCTGGACCCTGAGGAGCCAGCAGTGTAGCATCTCTCCGACCCTTTCTCTGCCTCTGACCTCTGACCTCTGACCTCCTCTCCTGCCTGGCTCTCTTAAGTTACTTTTCAAGTGAGTTCGTTGCGTCCACCTGGATAACGCAGAATCACCTCCCCAGCATAAGATAGCTCTCCCTTCAGCCACTGTCAATCCCCTCTGCCTTGTAACCTGATGTACAGGTTCCAGGGATTAGGACACGGTCATTTTGGTTTTATGGAAATTTCTGTGGAGAAGAAAGTCTCCAAGAGCTTCCCTGAGAGGCGGTCTAGTGCATTTTAAGAGGGTGGGCTCTGGAGACAGGCCTGGGTCCATCTGCCGTCTGGGCACTAAGAGAATGCTGTGGACACGTGACAGCAGGTGAATGGACAAGTTGCTTCATCTCTCTGAGTGCCACTAGATGGGCCCCTCCAGGGCTACTGTGAGGTGAGATGAGCGAGTACAGAGAAAGGGAGGGCAGGGGGAAGCAAGGTGGGAATACGGTCATGTCCCTTTGTCATCAGACCACTGTGGCATCTCTGTTGGGAGGTGGGCTTTTATCTTGCTGGTTGCTTGCCTGGAGCCCACGCGGGGAGGCTGAGGCCTGCTCGGGCTGTGTGTCTGATCTTCATGGTGCAGAACTATTGCACAGAGCGGTCGGCTGCTGGGCTCTTCCCCTGACGTCGCTCACACCTGACTTCATTCAAACCCATTCATTTCATCTAGGGGGTTGTGCCGCATGGCCATGAGAGACGCAGGCTGACCTGGTAACCTTTTCCTGTGTCTTCCTCAAGGCTCCTCTAGAGGGGCTTAGTATTTCCATGTCTCAATTACACTCTCAGACACTTTCAAGAGTTTGACCATGCTATATCTGGTTAAGGTTGAAGTTATTCTCCCCGTTTAGCAGACAGAAGATGAAGACGTGAATGACCTGCCCAGGACTGGGTGGCTGATGAGCAGCAGAGCTGAACACTAAGCCCAGATCTGAATGTCCTTCTGTTTGGGTTCTGGATCCTTCTCCCCATAAATTCCCAACACATATACGGGCTCTGGATAAGCGTTGGGGCTCGCCCCCTAGCCCCTCTGGATCCCTCTCCCTTTGTGGTGGCCCACTCTGGAGGTCGACCCTTGCTCACTGACCTTGACACATGATGGGCTGGGTCACAGGCTCTTGGAGGCAGGCCTTCCTGTTGACTGCAGTGTCCCCAGGCTCCAGGGCTCCAGGGCTCTTTTCCGCTGCTCTCAGGTGAAGATCGAATGCTTTGATCCCAGGGACTTCTGTCTTCTCCCACCTTCCAGAGCTCATTTCTTGCATGGGGGTTGAGGCCTTTGCTTTATGGCCACCCCTTTGAATGTGTTGATAAGTTTCCTCTGGCTTCCTCCTGCTCCATTGGTGGCAGCCTTCCCTCAAGCCTTGTTACCTCCTCAGGGGCACAGCCAGTCTCTCCTGGTCCTTGTGTGCTGGGCCCCCTGCTCACCAGAGAGTCTAGCATCTGCAAGGAGCAGCAAGTTGCTGACATGCAGCGTGTGCAGATAAATTATTCAGCGAAACCCAGTCTAACTTTATTAGGCCTGGAATCATCCTTCTCTGTCAGGAGGCGCAGACAGAGGCTGGATCAGGCCAATGGCCTCCCAGTGCCTGAAGATGGTGGATGGCCGAGGGCTGGGGTGCTCCCCGTGAGTGCCCTTGGCCTTGTGCCTGTGTGGTCTGTGAAGCAGATGGGGCTGGAAGGAGTAGAGACCCTGGATTGAGGAGCGAAAGAGGCTCCCAGGAGAAGGGTGGTCTCCACTTCCTCTGTCAGTGCAGAGCAAAGGGTTTGGGGCCAAAGTGGCTTCGGTCCGGACATCCAGGACCGCACAGAGAGGAAGGAAGGACTCAGGCGAGACCTCCCTGCACAAACAGGCCAGGGCAGCATATATTTATTCATGATATTTAACATCATAATAAAGTTAAAGAGTTTGTGGCATTCTAAAGGCTTTACAGATTAATTTATATTCTAACATGGTAATGAGGGAGCGGCTTTTGTCCAAGAGGTGAGATATGCAAAAATAACCTTTAAGTTTCTCGTAATTAACCTTTAATGGGATTCTCGCACTTGAGCAATGTGTTTTGTGCTTCGGAACGGTAACAGGAGGAATCGCTGCTCCCCATCCAGGCGCCTTGTGAAGTGCTGTCTCTTTGACCAAGGCATTTTTGCCCCTCCGTACTTTTGCTCCAAGTTCACATGGGAGGTAAGAGAGTGACAGCCACAGGGAGCCTTGGCTTTGTGCCGCATGGGCCTTCCTTTTGGTCCATCCGTTTGTCGCAACCTCTGCTTCTTCAGGGTGGATCCTCCCTCCTTCCCCCTCCCGCCACAGCTCTTTAGTTGATCCTGCAGTGCCCAGC
>PVKS010031069.1:0-23778 GCA_004027875.1 Aplodontia rufa
TTATTTAAATGTCATATAATTATTTACATACTAGGGATGAAGACTGGTATTTAAATTTTTTCCACATTTTTATTGGTGCATTATAGCTGTACACATTCACAGGATTTGTTATTACTCATTCGTATGCACATATAATGTAACACTGTAATTTGGCCAATATCATTCCTCAGCATTTTCTCCCTCCCTAGACTGCTATTTAATTTTTTAAATTTTGTTTGTTTTATTTTTTCACTTCTTTAATTTTGTGCTTTACTAATGGTTATTTGAACAATTTTAAGTATTTTCTTTTCTTTTGATTATTAATGATGTCTTTGAATGTATCTCTTTAGGGATTTCTCATGGTTGTTCTATATGTTACACTATATGTACATAGGGGATGCTGGGGATTGAACCCAGAAGTGATTAACCACTGAGCCACGTTCCCAGGCTTTTTCATTTTTTATTTTGAGTCAGGGTCAAGGCTTAGGGTCTAGTAAAGTTGCTGAGGCTGTCTTTGAACCTGTGATCCTCCTGCCTCAGCCTCCAGAGCTGCTGTGATTATAGATATGCGTCACTGCACACAGCCATCCTATAAATTATCTCTTTAGGTGAAGTACCTTACCCTTTCTCATTCCTAACAATCTTACATATTCCCCTCAACATATATTTACTACCACATCAGACAGTATTGTAATTTTGTTTCAAATACCAAACACAATTTAGAAACTCAAAAGGAGAAGATATACCTCTTGTATTCATTCATGTTATCATTTGCTTCTTCCTTTCTAGTGTTGCACGCTTCCTTCTTTTATTACTTCCTTCCTGTTAATTTTCTTAAACTATTCATTTAGGGTTGATCTGCCAGTAACAAATTCTCTAACTTAATCGTAAAAGGTATTTCCACTGGGTTATTATGGATTGATGATTCTTATTGTTTAAATACTTAAGTCACATTTTATCACATTCTTTTAGTTTTCCCCTCCAGGAAAAATACTATTTGTTCACTCACTGTTTTCAACTTTTTGTTTTTAATCTAGTTTTCACAAGTTCCATTAGAATGTGTCTTAGAATGGGTTTCTTTGACTATCCTTTTGGGCTGTTACCAGATTCCCGATTCTGTAGATTTAATTCTCTTGCTGAATTTGGGAGGTTTTAAGCATTTTAACTCCTGCTACTTTTTCAGCTGTGCCCTCTTAATACTCTCCTTCCTGGGCTCTGATGAATAAACAGTGCAATCCTTTCTGTTAATCCTAGGGGTCTTTGATACTTTGTGTTGTCTGGCTTTTTGTTAATTTGAAATGTTTAGTCTCTTACTTTGCTGATTCTTTCATTTTCCCCACTCATTCTTCAAATGAACTCGTCTGCTGAGTGTTTAATTTCAGTTTTTTTTTTCAGTTCTAAAAAAATTTATTGGGACTTCCTTATAACACATTCCTTTTCTGAGACTTTCTATTAGTATGGAAATTCAGGAAGAGAGGGATTTTTGTCTGTTGGTTGCTTTTCCAAGGGTCATTACCAGGAACCTAGTGTTACAGTTCAAGGCAGTTCCTCATACGTTTGTAAAATACAGAATGAATGAATTCAGGAGTGGAAGACAAATCTGATGGAATGGGATAAAAGAAAATTTCTGTCCTGCTTTCTCATTCAGATTACAGCGTGTTCAGTAGCCGATAACAGAGAAACTAAAGTCACAGGTGTTTTTGAGGCAATTTGAACTAATCAGTTCTACATAACAACTTTACTGTTAGAGCTCTCTGATGTCATTCAGAATGATATTCTGTCTCATTCATTTTCTTTCTAATGTTGTTGGCCATGTTTTCACTTTTAGAATATCCATTTCAGAGTAAACTTAACTATAATTTAACAACCTCTTTCCTATATCTCCTGTTAGCATTTTCTATAGTGTCAAAAGTACTTAATTTTGGGAAAATACCATATTCATATGTTGACCTTTCTTATGAAAAGGATTATTTTTTACTGATTGGCATCTACTTCTACATTATTTGATTCTTACATGGAAATTCCACTTGTATATGGTATAAAATCCTTTTTACATGTTAGATTTATTTTGCTAGTATTTTGTTGAGGATTTTTACATCAATAGTCATAACAGATAACAATATTCTTCTGCAATTTTCTTTTCATGGAGTTTGGTCTTCCTATTAGGTTAATATTGGCTTCAAAGTATGAGTTGGGAAGTTTACCTTCGTCTTCTGTTTTTTCAAATAGTTGTTAAGGTGTGGTAATTACTCTTAAAATGCTGGGTGCATTCACTAGTCAAGTCTACTATTCCAATACTTTTATTTATGTAAAGTTTCTAAATTACAAATAAACCACTTCATTCATTATAGGTCTATTCAAACTTTCTAGTGCTTCTTCATTCAGTTTCCATAGTTCATCTTTTCTTGATTTTTTTCCTTTCAGCTTTCTTTCTACAAATTTTCTGTTTCATTCCTAATTACATAACTTGATAGCATAAAATTATTCACTATATCCACCTATATTTTTTTTTATTTCTGTAAGGTTAGTAGCGATGTCCCTTATTTCATTGGTGATTTGAGCAATTTACATTTTCTTTCTCTTTTCTTTGGTCAGTGTAGTTAAAATTTTGTCAATTTTGTTGATCTCAAAAAACAAACTTTGCATTTCATTGAGTTTCTTTATTGCTTCTCTTGATTCTATTTCATTTATTCTTACTCTAATCTTTATTATGTCCTTCCTTTATTTACTATATATGCTCTTTTTCTTTTTAAGTTTCATAAAGTGGAAGTTTAGGTCATGAATTTGAGAAATTACTTGTATTTTGATATAATAAAGTTGTATACTTGTATCACAACTGTAAATGTCCCCTAAGCAGCAGTTAGTTATAGCTGGCACAATACGAAAACTTTTTCTATTTTGTCCATAACAGAATTATTATTTGACTATCATTTCTGGTTTTGAATCAAAATGGACAGAAACATAGAGACACATACTGAATGTATGTGTGTGTATATAATAGGTTATCACATTAAGGAAATATCTATGTTGCATCAAATATTTTTCATGATCTTGGAAGGAGACCCATTACTAACCGTATTTTTCTAAGCTAAGATGATAAGCGCTATGATTCCGAGAAAGTAGAATTCTGGACTTTTCACAACCCAGGAATAGGGTTCAGATGTTGGTTAATAAAGCAAGCATATGAAACAACAACAAAAAGAAAAAAAACTGTCTAGGTAAACGCAGATGTTACCACTATTTAGATGAAAATTCAATAGAACCATTGAAGTCACATGACCTCTAAAAATTATCTGCAAGTCTTAATATTTCTCAGCTGGGAATTGTTCCTTGGATATCTAGGTATTATTTCAAGTATAACAAATTAAATAGCACATCTTATGAATGGTAAAGTATGTTAAAGAATTTAAGAGGCATTAGTGATAAGATAAAAAAAGTAACTTCTCTAAGATAAAAAAGATGTAACTTTTCTAAAGAATGAATTTTTCTTATCAGACATGAGACCTAAGAAACCAGAATTTGCTGTCTTCCTTATGAGCTGAAGTTGATCAAATGGATGGTGTAATTATCAGTTTACAACCAGCCATTTTGGCTTAGTTTTCCAATTTATTTTAGATAGAAAGTCTCTGCTTTTGCCAGTCAATAAGCTGTAAGGCATCATCTGAACTTAAAATGACAGTGACCTCCCGTTGCTAATTTGATGTCTTGCTGTTACCTTTGCTCTCCAGCCATGGGAAGCGTGCGCTATTTCCCTCAGATTGACGTTCATATGGAACATGAATTGCTCAATATGTAGTCAGATACTCTGGTTTTTCCACAGACGTTTGAATGACCATTCTCCTCTGATATCTTGATAAGCAGCAAAAACAGTTTGTGCAGAGCTCTAAATCTATTTTAGGTGCATTACCATGCTGAAGCTTGAGTATTTATATAAAACAGGCCCCAGTAGGGTTTACCTCAACTCACAGATAGTGTTGAGTTCATTTTAGTTCGTTAGCATTTGCAGTGAATCAGATTCTTTCAATTCAATAGAATCTTGCTTACTATTAAAAAGTAGTATCCATTATTTATTCTCACTGGACTAAGAGCATTTATTTTCATAAGTTATTTAGTCCTGAGTTGTGGACCATTATTTTCTTCCTTGTACAGATAATGAAATTCATACTTAGAGAAATAAAATCATTTTCCCATGACATTTGGAAGCAAAACCGCTATTCAAACCCAAAATTCCAGAAGCCGCTCTCTTAATTTGTAAACTCAGGATTTTCTGACCACCTTTTTTTGGGAAGGGGGTCCTTTCATTTGTTAGCTCATGCTATCATGCTATTAGATTAGGAGTTGCACTAACTGCAAGAGGGAAATGGAAAAGGAAGGAGAAGAACCTCGAATTAGTCTTTTAATCACAGAAAAGAGGAAAGAAAGTAAGATTATAACAATAAGCAAAATGTACCAGGTTTGGTGTTTTGTGATTTTTCAAGTAAAGAATTATTCTGAAAACCAGTAAAATCTACTCAAAATATCCATCTTCCCATCAATGTCATTTCATTCCATTTGGATATAAAGAATTTCAGACTTGCAAAAATTGTCCCTTATTAATACCAAAGTCGTGGAGAAAGACACTAAGCTTTATCTAGCAACATGATCACTGATAGACATTTAAAAGCAAGATATTAGAGGAAAGCCGAGGAGACAGGATCATTTGTGATATTTTCCCATATTGTCCTATTAATGTGTTAATTATCCTTATCCACCTTATTTATTGTCATATACTATGTTTACCCAACTTTCTACTCTTTTAAAATAAAGGCAGAGAAGAAAGATTTATTCTCTCAGGAAGCCAACAGAAGAAAGATGATTTATTTTAATGAACAAAAATTTGTAGAGCATCTAGTATTTTTAAGACACTAACTATACTGCCTTATATTTTAAAAAAAGAGACAAGAAAGGTCTCCATTCTCATGGTACTTTTCTGCAGATTAAGAAGAAACCATTTCCAAGTTTTTTAGGGTAAACTCCCTATATTTTACATGTGAAATTTAGGAAAAGTGTGTGCAGATTTCATTTCTTTGGTAATCTAATCTTCCCATGGGTTAAATTTATTACTGTAGATTTCTATGAGACAAGCATGGTGTGGTTTAATAAATATTATTACAAAAAAAAGATTGAAATTGGAGAAGTCTGAGATTGTTGTTTATAGATAGAGAAAGGCTGTCATGAAGTAGTGTTGGGAAAGTCAGCCATAAATAATAAAAATTAGTTGATTGAAGAAAACTATGAAATTAATCATTGTTCTTTTATTTGAGATAAAAATTGAATGTTAAAATTTAATATAAGATGATAGAGATTTTTATTTCAAGACTAGTTAACTTGCTATATATTGGATACCATTGCTTCTGTTTATTGCTAGACCCTACAGGCACAAGATGTGTTATATAATTTTATAGTGATACATTTTACTTGAACAGAGATTGTGCCTGCTCCTCTCTAAAATTAGCTAGTTCAAATGACTCTGTGGCAGGCTAAAATTATGTTTCTAACTTGTTTATATAGAAGATGAAATTTTAAAAATCCTTAGAGGCTTATCAAACACTATGTAACCATTAATGACTATTGTGCAAGACATTTTCAAGATCACATAAAGTCAGCCAAGAGCCAGAAGAAAATTCGGCTTCCAGTTTCCTGACTCCTGTGCTGTCGTACAACAGTTACTTGAACGATGCATAATCTTTCTAAGTATGGTAACTAGATTTTAAAAAGTGTTCCTTCCCATTCTATGAGAGTGGCACCATTTGTTGGCACAGAGGCCTACTTAAGATTCTGCAGTTAAAGAAAGCAACCACTGGTTTATTAAGTATGTCCTTCAGGTGGGGTTCAGACATGAGTTTGTAAAAGGAAATGCCAAAAACATTGCATTTTTCTCCAATGAATCACTAAACATTTGTGTCTGTGTTAAAACTTGGCTTTTAGGGAGGAAATTTTAAGACTGTAATTACACCTTATAGAAGCAGAAAAAGGTCAAAAAATGATGTCTCAGCCTAATGGGATTTCTTATTGAACCAAGAGAGCATCATCAGGAAGTCGCTTTTCTCTTTATCGAAAGACTACTTACATAAACCAATACCATTAGTTCAAACTTATCAATATGTCATATCCCGTGCTAATTACATCAACTGGCAATCTCTTGGACTTCTGATTTATACACAAAGGGCTGGCAACTTTCTAGGATGGTAAATATATAAGATTTTGAGAATGCATGAGTTTCTCTCAAAATTAAGTGGAAATACTACAACCCATTTTCATTTCAATAAGTACATTTAGCGACACAAAATCACTGCTTTATTGAAGTGATTTTTTCATCTCAGTGCTTCAATAAATGCAAAGATGGTTTACGTTTTTTGTTTGTTTTCTGTTGTTGTTTGTTTTTGTACTGGGAATTGAACCCAGGGGCACTTAACCACTGAATCACATTGCCAAACCATTTTATTTTATTTTATTTTATTTTTTATTTCAACACAGGGTCTTGATAAATTGCTGAGGGCCTCACTAAGTTGCTGAGGCTGGCTTTGGAATCCTCCTGCCTCAGCCTCCCAAGCTGCTGGAATTACAGGCAGGCGCCACTAAAGTTTTCTCAGTACAAACAGAAAAAGCCACAGTCCTTTAAATTAATTGTTTTTACAAAGCTATAACTTTTTTATATGGTATTTTACTTGGTGAATTTCTGTACTGCTGTTTTATGAGTATGTCACAGTTTTGTCATTATTCCTAAGAAAACATAAAAAGTGAGGTGACTAGAACCCTCTGAAAAGTTATCTTGAAAATGGGTTTAATTTTGCAAGGATTATAGAAGTCAGATGTTAAGTATTAATTTTTTAACTGTGATTTTTCAAAGCCCAGAGAGTTATAGTACTCTTTTTTTTTTTTGAGGGATTTCTACTGTTTCCCCATTATTATTCCATTCTTTGGTCATATTGGATAATCATATCTGATTTCCAAAACTATCCAGTATTAATCAAAATAAGAATTGCCACCCACTGAGGAAAACAACTCCCAGATTTCAGTGGCCTACATAGCCATTTGTATCTTCCTCCTATTATTGTTAGCTACTTAGGACGTCTCAGGAATCTAGTCCCTCCCATTGTGCAACAGCATCATCTTTTAAACATGACCCCCATGACATCACAGAAAGAAGAGTATGGCCAGGCACAGGAGATTTTTATGACAGCCTTCAAAGATGATTATACTATTTCTGCCCACAATTCACTAACCAATATCCAGTTACAGGCCATAAACTAACTTTAAGGGAGAAAAAGAAATACAGTCTTCTCTGTTCAGAATATGAACGAGGAATGAATGATAATCACATAGGTATTTTCTGTGACAACCCCCAAACAACAAATCCACAACTCCTAAACATGTCACAGTGTCATCATACCACCTAAAGCTTTTATTGAACTCTGATGAGAAGAGAAGGTTGTGCCAGATATGGCAGCAGCCAGGGCACAAAAAGACATTTGATAAACAAAAGCTGTCAGCCTTTGTCCAACACGTGTCTCCTTCTCTTTTCTTCCTCTGTTCACCTCAAAAACCAGCCCCCTGGGACTTGCCAGAGTCCTCTTGGAATAACTTGGGAAGTTTAGTCTGCTCTTTGAAGAGCAAAAACTCCAAGCTTTCTAAACATCTTGATTTCTACTTCATGAAAAAAATCAGTCTTAATGGAAGCAGAAGGAGGAGAGGGGGGGAAAATGCCCAGAATTTAAACTGTTAATAGAAATAAATGCTTATTTGTGAAAATACTGATGTCTGCAATTCTGAATCATTCTGATTTAGCTGCATATTGAAATGAACTTGCAAAGGACTTGGTCATATTGAGTTCTGCTGAGAATCTAGTGAGCTGATGAATTGATAACTTAAAGAAAGGAGAGATGAAAATTAAATTTGAAATAAAAATTAACAACAACTGAGGGCATTTCAAAAATAAATTTTCATCTTATCAGTTCCTTTCAAAGACTCCAATGATGGGTATTGTTGTGAATGGAAGAAGTGATTTTCTTTTCAAAGTTTTCCATTCAGTAAGATGACAAAGGTATCTGAAATTACAGATCTGAGCTCACCAAGAATCAATGCTTTTCCTGCTGGTAACTTAGCAGCTTTTGTAATTGATGTGACAGTTTCATTTCCCCACTGCCACAGATAATCGACATGTTACTCCATCTCTCAAGCAAATCTTAAAAAAACTTTTTTCAGTTTTATTTTTTAGTAGATATTGACATTCTCCAAACAAGGTATGGAAATGACAGACTACAGATTCAAGGATTTGATAACAGCTTTCTTTGGACAGTACAAAACAAAAAGTTGTCAGGGCGATTTCATCAATGTGCCTAATTGCTTCAACAGGACAACTGATCGCTGAAGATCTTTTTGTTAAGGACCTTTTAAAACAAGGAGTCTTCTTAGCACAGGATCAGATAGACATGAACAAAGGTGGACATTTTGCTCATGTCTTGACCATACTGACACAGAACTGTTTTTCTTACTTATAGAACAAGATAGAAAACCTTAACATACAACATCTTGTCCTGTTTAATATCATCTTATTACCCCTTTGTCACTCACATAATTTGAACTGAAATCCCACTGAATTCACTCTTTCTGGACCACACAATGGTCCATCATTAAGGTTTTTTTTTTTTTTTTTTTTTTTTTTTTTGCATGAGCTCCTCCCTGAGCCGGGAATCTCATCTTCTGTGTCAGTTGCAATGAGTTAGATGATGTTGCCGTAACAATTAATTCTGCACATACCAGTGTATTAAGATAATACACATTTATTTTCCACATGTGCAGTGTGGGTGGTGAAGTTCATTCCACACTCTGGCACCAAGGCCAATGGAAACCTCATCTCAACATGTGTTTCCATGATTACTGCAGACTGGAGGAGGGATCACGACAAATTGTAAACTGGCTTTTAACTTTCTCACCTGGAAGTGGCAATCATCCATTCAACTCCTATTTTATTAAATAAAGAAAAGCACACAGCTATGCATATATTGAAATGGATGGAAGTTCAATCCTACCATGGAAGGAAGAAAGACAGATATTATTGTTGAAGTGCTCATGACTATAGCAACCTTTCCAGCGGGTGAGACTTCACTCATTTTCAAGATCCAAATTAAATGCTCTCTCCTCTAAGAAACCTTCCATGACATTTCAAGATAATAAGCTCCTTTCTTAGGTTTAAATATTTGGCACACGCTTTCTTGAAATAGTCAACACATTATACTCTTATAAATAATTGCCATGCCTATATTGAGCATTACATGGAAAATTCTATATGCAGTACATAATTGTTATTTGTAATTGCCCTAACATTGAAATACCATACCAGAGTTTCTTGCTTCTGTTAAGCCAGAACTTAGTATTCATTGACCAACCTTTGTTCATCCCTCTTTACCTACTCTCCTAACCTTTGGTAACCACCATTCTCACATTTTAATCGCAAGCACATGATATAGTGCATGCTAATTGCTCCTTGTTGGGGATTAATTTGCCCATTTTCCTGATTAGATCTGAAACTTATTGATGATATAGACTGTCCTTTTGCATCCTCTCAACCCCAGGATCTTGAAACAGTACTTAGCAGTAGTGGATGCTCACTGTATGTTGGATGAATGAATGATTTTGTTATTATGACATATTTGATTAGTAGGGTGGGCAAAGTAATGATGTAATGACAATGGAGCTCCAAAATATTAGATAAATTCAGCAAGTTTATGACTTGCCCATGTTACATCAAAAGAAGTGGACAAAGCACTCTGTTCCATCCACTTAGGGACCTAAGTTGGTCTAGGTTCTATTGCTTTAGAGTCAAATCATCTATAATTCAAAACCTTGTCAGTTATTCTGGCACAGGAATAAGAAACTGGAGAATCACAAATGGATTTTTAATACTTTGGCCTGAAAATGACCCATCTCATTTCCATTCACATTTTAATTCTCTGAGCCAGATGAATCACATGACCTCATATTGCAGGGCCTGGGAAATATGGAGAAACAAATATAGAATATTTGATGTGCATTTTTCTCTGCCAAACAGATGAAGATAATGTTCTTATAATAGAAAATAAAATGTTGGCAATATGGAATGTATAATGCTGACAAGTACTATAATCACATTTCTTCAACACTTTTAAGTGAGATGCCTGAACTCAACAGCTGGTATAAAATGATGCTCAAGTTGAAAAGGAGACCTGTCAAAGTGCCGTGTTTGGGAAACAATTCTTTCACAGACAGTCAAATGATTTTCAGGTTAATGTGACTCTGCCTTCCAACTTCCTATTAAATATCTGTAACAAGGAAAGCTACGCATAGCACAAGAAACTAAGAATACTCTTTAACCACATGCCAGAGAAAGGAAGGAATTCACAACCCCAGAGATGTCAATGGGTTTAGAGAGCAAGTGAAATGCAAATCTTTGCATGCTTCTGTGTTAGCACAGGTGCTTGAGCTTTTGGTGTTTCTCCAGCTCAGATATTGAGATTATGTGAAGAAGCCTGGGAAGCTATTTATTACTATATTTGCATTATTTTTATGAGGTAGACATAATCAGGTTCCATCTCACTCTCTTTTCTTTCTGGTAACAAGTCTTAAACTCAGATAAACCACAAACCTGTAATGGCATGTCAGAGTCTTGATTCCCAGGATGCCTTTTTTGTGTTCATTTTGACAAAAGACATAGATTTCCTCAGACTCTTAAGCGTTTAAAATCCAGGATGTCTGGAAAGAAGGGGATTTTTATCACACTCTACTGAAACTATTTTAGCTGGATACATGCCAGTCACAAAAAAAGTGCTCAGTATGCTGAATTCTTAAGCCTTTCTTCCTATCAGGATCAGAGAAAACACTCTCCCTCAACTAAGTGGACTGTGGAGTCTGGTTTAACTTATGTCTCCACTATGGTAATGATTCTGACCAGAGCATTTCACATTAAAAAATAAGTAAGCTGGAACAAAATAAAGCAAAAGAGAACTATCAAAATTATGCTTAAAGATATTTTAAGGCAATGCAAATGTAGAATATGACATTTTTTATGTTTTTTTACCCAACTACTACTTTAATAGCAATATTCTATTTTTAAAGCTTTTTAAAAAATCTTTTTTGTAGCCTCCCAACACTTTCATTTTGTATTTTCATAAAGAGAACAGTTTTCATCGTCTCACATTCAAATTTCATGGGCTTATATAATATTGATTAAGTTATATGATTATTATAGCAAAGCAACAATTTGATTCTTTTTATAATTCTCCAAGCTGATCAGGGTCATCTGGGTGGATTTTCCTTTCTTCGCGGTCTCTTCTGGGGCTGAATAGGCCTGGTGCTTCAAGTGGGATGCATGGAATATCTGGGGGTGACTGAGCATCTCTCCCCAGGTACTCTCCACAAACCTGTCAGGTTTCCTCATAGCCTGGTGGCCTCACAGTACACAAGCTTCTTAGATGGTGGCTGGTTTTCATGAAAGGAAGCAGGAGCTGCCACTTCTCTTATGGCCCAAATTGTGCTAGCCTGGTATACTGGATGCCATGTCTTATTGGTCAGAACAAGCCACAGGGATAAATTAGATCCCGCAGGAGCAGAAAAAGACACCCCTCTGGAAGTAAAGAGTGGCACATGCACCCAGGCAGGAAAAAATGATGGCAGCTGTCTTGGGAAAACCACTGCAACATAGAACACTGGCATAAACACACTTGGAGACAAAACAGTAGATTCCTAGCAAGCATCCAGCTTATATGGTGAGAGATGATCTGTGTACACTCATGGGAAAATAATCTGCCAGCAATACTTCTAGTAGGCAGTAAGAGTAATCTGATTATTTTACAGAGGCATTAGTTAACCCAGTGATTTGGCCTGCTGAATATTTCTATATATTAATTTGGTAATTGAGAATAAGAACTGTTAGTAGAAAAAATAATGAAAATTAACTGCAAATACTACTGGGAGTGGTAATAATATCTGACAGAGAGGAATATAGCTTATGATGTCAGAAAGGGGAATCTCCTGAGGAGATTTGTACCACCTGAGAAGACAATATCCGTGAACAAAAGGATGAAAATCTGGGCTTTGCACATTGACAAAGTTTATACCTAGCTCTCCTTTTTAGCTTAAAAATTTTAAATAGATGCTGAAAACCCAGTGATGAATGAGGGAAAGTTCCCAGATGCATGCATTCATTTTAATAATCAGTATTTCATCTGATGGAGTCAAACAGGAAACTCTTTGTGACGTGTATGAAAACACCCAGAGTCCACATGGATGGTCAGTTTCTATCTATGCAGTCATACACATGTCCTGCTAACCATGGGGTGCATTGGGCTCTATGGGAAATGTCTTGCTGACATTTGCTAGAATGAGAATATTTACAATACCTAGGAACTCATCACAATCTGAGGGTGATTCCAGCTAAACTGCTCTTTTTGGTGACAAAACTTGTCCAAACTCATTGCATTTTACAAAAAGTTATGTATGAATCATTTGAGGACACAGACTCCTGATTTACATCTATACAATGGTTCCAGAATTCTGAGGAAAGGCTACGATATAGGTGGAGGAGCACAAGGAAAGCCATATGTGTTCCCCCACCAAAAAGTTTTCGTTTTATTCCGAAAGTCCCTTATCACAAAGCAGGAAGAATAAAAACTAATAGAACCATATCTTAATAAAGCTAGAAAAAAGTGAAAAATTGGCTTAAACTATTCTTTGAAAGAGGATTGGTCAACTTAAATGAAAGCGTTCGACTTAACTCCTGTTGAAACATGATGCACTATTATTTATAATGTATATCTATAAGTATATTTCTTCCTTTGCAACCTTGTTACTAAACTTAAGACAGAAACAATAACACATGGAGCAAAAAATTCATGATCCAATTTATCATTATAAGAAGTCATGCAAATTAAAATGGAAAATATTAATACAGAAAAAAATTTGTCCACATATTTTTAACTGTTCGAGGCTTCCAAACAGGAGGTAACAGAAGAGATAAAAACCACTTTTATTTTAGATTTCAGTTCAATAAACATTCACCAACTTCAAAGTTCAGTGCTAGTAGTATAACAATTGAAGGAACTATATACACGGGTCTTATTATCTTGCTGAGGAGGAAGCTAGTAAATTAAATTGTCCTACTAAATTATGGTAACTGCTATGACCATAACCCCCTACCACACACAAAGAAACAAGCAAGGAAGAGGGAAGCTCTGTGTTTTAATCAGGACTCTCCAAAGGGAAAGAACTGAATGCATATATAAGAAAGGATTTACTAGATTGGATGACATATCAGAAGCTGGATAGTCCCACAATGGCCAGCTTCTGCTTACAGAGCCAGGGAAGCCATCTGGGGCTGAGTCCTTGAGACTGGAAACCTCAGAACAAGAGGGACCAATGATGCAGCCCTGGTTCAAGGCTGAGGCTCTCAAAGCTCCCTGGAAAATTGCTGGTGCTAAGGCCTGGAGATTATAGGCTGGAAAATGTGGGGTCTGGTATACCCTAGGGAGATGACAACAAGGAAAAACAAAACAGAGCAAAAATAACCCACCCTCCCTTCCCCCCAAGAAGAATCAAGCTTGTGCACAGCCGTGACCACCTAGGAACTTGCCCCTTCTTCAGTGTTTTGTTCCGTTCTGGCACAAGCCTATTGCACAGTGCTGCCCACGTACCAGGAAGGTCTTCTCCCCCTTAAGTTGGTCTCTTGCATGCCAATTGACTCAGGGAACATTCTCAGAGACACACCCAGAAGCGTGCTTTATTATTTTCGGGGGGGGTGTCTCTGAATCTAGGTGACACCAAGAGGACCCACCACACCCTGTGCTTGCATCATACAATAATGGAAGTCAGCAGATCATGACAACTTCCCATATCTTTAGATCTGAAATGTACCTTCTAGGTTAGAAGAGAAACACACAATCAAAGAGCAATGCTTTGAAATAGGCAGATGATAGTTCTTTAAAGTTGGATATGGGAGTTGGCAACGACTTCCTCAACAAGACTCCTAAAGTGAAAAAAAATACAGTTAAAAGTCAGTGAGTAGGATATCATTAAACTAAAAAGTTTCTGTACAGCCAAGGAAATATTCAAAACAATCAAGAGACAACCTACAGAATGGGAGATAATCATGGTCTGTGATCTCTCTGACAGGGGACTAATATCCAAAATTTACACGGAACTCAAAAAATTCAATAACAAAAATACAAGCAATCCAATAAATAAAGGGGTCAGAGAGCTAAACAGAAACTTCTCAACAGAGGACATTGAGCAAGCCAATGAATACATGAGAAAGTGTTCTAAATCACTGTCAATGTGAGAAATGCAAATCAAACTACATTAAGGTTTCACCTCACTCCAGTCAGACTGGCAGAGATGAATAATACCAATAACAAATGCTGGAGGGGTTGTGGGGAGATAGGAACACTAGCACATTGTTGGTGGAATTGCAGACTGGTCCAGCCGCTCTGGAAAGCAGTGTGGAAACGCCTTAAAGAATTAGGGTTGGATCCACTGTATGATTCAGCTATCCCTCTTCTGCCCCTATGGATGAATGGATCCAAAAGCTCTGGTATATATGTATATACATACAAACATACCTACACACAGAATGGAGTTTTACTCATGCTATTAAAAGCAATGATGTCACATCCATTGAAGGTAAATGGATGGCAATGGAAGAAATCATTGTGAGTGAAGTTACTCAAACACAGAGAGTCAAGGGCTGAATGTTTTCCCTCATTTGTGGTGGCTGGAGCTAAATCCAGGCTTGGGGGAAAGATAGATAAATTCATGGATTAGAACCATAGAACAAAAATGCAGCGTGTTAATATTTATGAGATACAGGTGCAAGATGCTGCATAAGATATTTGAACAAGCTATATTGAATACCTTTACAAAAACGTGCATGTTTAATCCTATTGTCAATATATATGGAAGAATAATAAGGGATTATAGGAAGGAAGGAGAAGGGTAAATGTTGGAACTGAGATAAAGTGAAGTATATTCCAAGCATTTATAAGCATGTCACTGTATATACCACAGTCAGGTATGTGAAAAATGCTCTTCATAGGTGTAAGAATTATGACATTATACTTGGGATTTTATGAAAAATATAGGACCCAGAAGAGAGGCAAGGGTTCAGGAGTTGGGAGGAGGGAGGTGTGGGGGGGATATTAACCAAATTACATTGCTGTATTGTGTGTATCTTGGAATATGTGACAACAAATTCCATCATTATGTACAATTATAATGTGCTTATAAAATTTTTAAAAGTTAGATATGTATTTAGAAACTTATCACCCAGACCTTTTGCAGAGTCTCAGGGTGAGAATCTAAGTTTTACCTTAAGAATCAGCACTTGCATAAGCTGTGGTTTGATGGACCAACCCATCCGGAGTCTAAGGAAAGAGAGATGTCAAGAGGGGCAGATTTGGCTAAGGACAGTGCTTTCCATCCAAATAGGAAAGCTATCAGGGTGCCAGGGAATGTTATCTGAGATATTGAGGACATTAGTAGATGGAACAACAACGGCAGAGATTCAACTATTAGATGCTTCAGGAATCAAAGTGCAGATGGAAATGATCATCTCAAGGGGATTAAATTGACATCAAAATATAACTCAGCTTTTACCATTTATGATAAACTGTGTCCCTTGAAAACATCATTTGTCATGTCAACCATTTAAGGAACATATTTAATACAGCTTCTGAACTTAAAAACTGATTACAGATTGAGCAATCAGAATGAAAAGGACTTTTAAACAAACTGCATTTCTCATTAGAGTCAATTAGAACTCATCTCCTGGACACAATTTTATATTGTTTTAGAAGGAAATAAAGTAGTGATATGGAAAGAAATCTGATAGTTTCTTTTTTCCTTTGACTCAAAAAATTCAAAATATATCTTGTGGCGATGTCAGGGATAACATATGAATTCATTTGAAGACCTGAATCTAGACTTTAAATATTCGTTAGTGGAAGAAATGAGTATCATTTCACAGAGTATTTGAACAGTAGTTTATAAATTGTTAAAATATAAGTGCCTTCAGAACTAGGTTTGTCTGTATGTTTATTTTTTTGGCCATTCATTGAAACAAGCTTGAAACTATGAAGCAGAGTTTTGAAGATAAGAAAAATGAAAGAACCAGAAGATACCATAAGGGATTATCCCACATTTTCCCAAATATAGATCTACTATCCCCATCCCTGGCATGGGCAGTAAAACTTGGAAAGAAATAGATAAGCTTTTTGAATAAATTGGACTTGAACCAATTCTTCCACAGCCTGAATTTGAGCAAAGGTACTGTCATCCCTTGGGTTTGGTTCCAGGACTAGCTGCAGATACCAAATTCCGTGATTTGAGTCCCTTACATAAAATGGGAAGGTATTTGCGTACAATGTATGCATATCCTCCATATACTTTAAAGCATCTCTAGGCTATTTATAATAGCTAAAACAATATACATAGTTCCTGCATCATTTAGAGACTAATGACAAGGGAAAATCTACCTGTGTGCAGTACAGATATAATATTTTTTCAAATATTTTTTATCCTCAATTGGTTGAATCTTTGGAGGTGGAACCCATGGATATAGAGGGCCTAGTGTATTGTTGTTCTGAAAGTTTCCTTATTGTAAGATAGAGCTGTAACATAAATACCCAGTTGTCCTCTGAAGTGACCAATTTTGGCATCTTCTATAGCAGGTCGTTAGCTGAACTACTTTAAATTCATATAGTCTTGACCTTTTCTTGGCCATCATGAATAGTTGTATCTAGAAGCCCTTCTGAAACAAATAGTCTGACTGTAATTTTTGTTTGCTAATAACTATTAGGCCCTATTCCTTCCTCTTTCTTTTTGGCCCCAGTCTGATTTCTGCTCATAAAACAGCTCAAATACTTTTGGCTTTGACAGATCCTTCAAACCACACAAGCCCCTGCCCTTCCCTGCAGGATCACCACTGAAAACCCCTAGCCAATATACTTTTTCTGCTCTCGCAAGCCATTCTTAGACCCACTTGTGAATCCTGACCTCCTATCTCCAAAAAAATTAATTATATGTAACTTTTTCATATCCTTTTTTTGTGTGTCTGGGGTCTTCAGGCTCAACAATCAAGTCAAATTTTTTGTAGCTGTCTGTCCTGGCTCTGAAGCATGGTTTCTGTCTCTGCAGTGTACTCACAACCTATTTTGAGAGTACAGTGCCTAGAAAATGAGCACCTTTCTTGGTGGGGGGGTCTTTCTTCATTCTTCAACTATTTATTTATTATGTGGTACTGGGGATTGAATTTAGGGGTGCACTACCACTGAGATACATCCCCAGTCCTTTTTAATTGGTATTATTTTTAGTATCGAGATGGAGTCTTTCTAAGCCGGTATCCAGCCTGCAAAACTCCTGCCTCAACTTCCCAACCAGATAGGACTTAAGGTGTGTACAACTACCACAATAATCTTTAATTTCTATTTTTTTAAGAGAAAGGGACAGAGAGAGAGAGAGAGAGAGAAATGAGAGATGGGAGAAACAATTTTTATTTAGTTTTTCATGTGGCCTTTGTTGCTCAGAGAATTCATTGTGTATGTGGGTGCTGGGGTTTGAAGTCACATATTCATGCATGCCAGGCAAGTGTGGTAATCGCCAAGCCACTGCTCTAGCCCAGTCTTTTACTTCTCAGCCTGCTCTGCTTCCTGAGGGCAAGCCTGCATTTTGAGCTGCCCCTGCTGAGTGGTACTGCATGGTGTTGCAACTGCTGAGTGCTATGGAGGTTCTGTTACTGTTTTAACCAACCTAAATCAGAAGTTCCCATTATTAACTGATTTTTAAATGAAAGGAGTGAAGGATTCAGGACTTCATTGATTTGGCCCTGGGTCATGTGTCTTGGCCCAGACCTATCTGTTTGTCTTAGATTACACCATATGTCTCAATTTCAGTATAATCTGTGACTGACACTAGGTTCAGGGAATGACTCTTACCCTGTGACCAGTTGTGACCTGGTATACTTGAACTAGGTGTGGGTCCCAGTTGTACAGACAGCTCATGGGAAAGACCTTGCCCTTTGTGATACATTGCCCCATTGTGTGGTCACTCATATGGAGGAAATGGCCACTATTTGAGTAGCAGTCTTTATTTGAAAACTTGAAATATTAAAGCTCACAACCCTACAGGCAGATGCCTCCTTTGGAAACCTATAAAGTGTCTTTGCTGGTGCTGCTTCTATTGTCACTTAGGTCTTAGTTGCCAAAAAATCCTGATCTCTACAGGTAATACCCAAACATCCCTGTGGTATAACAAAGGGTCAATTTACGATAGCTACTGGGGAGATTCCTAATCCCAGTGATACTGATCTAATGCTCTCTGAAGGAATCCAAAATTTACTAAAACATTTTGAACAAAAAATGATTAAAGGGTGCTAATTGGCTTTTATGTCTTTATAGTATAGATTTTTAATAAATTTTAAATAATGAAATGCACTAATTGGCAAACTTTCTCAGCTTTAATTAGTATTTGGGCTCAAATTACAGTTCTACGTGAAGAGTGTGTTAAATTAGAAAAAGTACCTCCCTATATTATTAGGAGAATTATTAAACATAAAATAGAAGACATGAATCTCATCAGTACTATTGGAAGTCTTGCCTTGTCCAAATTCTCCATATTCATGGCACACAGGGCCCCAAAATATTGCATAGTAAACATAAAAACCCTGTCTTAGTAAGTAGTAAACTAAAGTTAAACTAAGTCTTTTCAGCTTAACAACCCAGCTTGACAAAACATGTCCATGTGGACTTTCTCCCTGTTACAATAGTTAATATGGCTCAATGTAAGTTAAAGCAGAGGTCTTCAAGGATCAAACCCTTTAATGTAAGAAGTATTTGCATAAAGGGTGCTTAATCCCACTCCTTCATTTAATAGTCGGATTTGTTCTTTTCTTATACTTGGAAAGAATGAATGGCAACACCCAGTGGATTACCACAACCTCCCGGTCTTGAACCCATCTATCAAGGCCCTTATACCCAATGTCATGGATATCACTGGCTCCAAATGAACCGTAACATCTAAATGTTTTATAGATTATGACAAAAAGCCCTAGATAATATCTGAATTGTGATGTAACAAGCACTCCTCTCATCAGCAAAGATTCCTTTATTGCATAAGCTTTAGCAACCTCCTCTCATATCCTCTGGAGTCTCTGGACCACCTACAAGGGCTTTACGTTGTCCATAGACTTTGGATGTAAGAAGCTGCTCTTCTTGACCCTATGCTATATTTCATTAACATGGTAGTTCCTGGCCCCACACTGGACACATGACACTCCACAGCCAGCTGCCTATCATATCTTGGGTCATGGAAGCAGCAGTCCTGAAGCTCAGCATGGCTACCAAGGGTTTCTAATAATAAGATAGAGCCAAAGTTGAGCCATCTGGTATTTCCTGGTTGCAAGAGGAATTGTTCTCCTCTGTTCTTGTCCTTCCTGTATGCCAGAGTGCTAGAGGAGTACCCCTCCTTGGCTACTTGATCCCCTCTGATCAACTGAAAGAACAGTAAAGAGAATTGGTAAATTATATGGATTTTATGGTTGCATTATCACCATCATGAATCATGCAGCTCACTGAAGAGCTACTGCTTTCCATCTTTCTCTCTTTTGGTGGGACAACTGGGGATTGAACTCAGGAGTACTCTACCACTGAGATACACATCTCTAGCCCTTTTTATTTTTTTTAAATTTTGAAACAAGGTCTCACTAAGTTGCTGAGGCTGGCCTTGAACTTGAAATCCTCCAGCCTCAGCCTCCCCTTTGGTTGTGATTACAGGTGTGTTTCACCAAACCCAGCTTACTTTTCCATCTCCTAATGGGGATGACCCTGATAAAGGACAAGACACAAAGGTAGCATAGTTGTTCAAACTTCAGTCAGTCATCTTAGCACTGGCTACCCTGGGCACAATTAACCTTATCAACATGATGTTATGGTCTCCTGAGCCATTACAAATGAACTGTCTGATCCACCTAATGGCAGCAACAATCCCTTATCCACAGATGCTTCCTTTGGGGTAAAAGCTCCAACAATCTCTTGCCCCATAGGTCACTTAGATCACAGAATATGGGGCTCTTGAAGAAGGCAAACAAAAAATATTTTACTTTCCTTACTAGCCTCAGACTACAGGCTACAATAAATGGTGTGACGGTTGATTTTATGTGCCAACTTGACTTGGCCATGGGGCACCCAGTTATTTGTTGAACATTATCCTGAATATGACTGGGAGAATCCTTCTGAATGAGATTAACATTTGAATAGGTAGGATGAATTAAGCAAGTTGTCCGCTTTTCCCTGAGTGGAACTCGTTCATCCTGTGAAGGCCTGAATAAAACAAAAACGCTAAGTATAAGACAGTTCATCCTCTCTCCCTACCTGCTTTCAGCTGGGATGTTGGTCTTCTCCTGTGTTTGGATTCAGATTCAGACTGGAAAATTACACACGGACTTTCCTGGTTCTCAGGCCTTTGGACTCAGACTGGATCTCCAGTTTGCCTGTTATAGCTCTCGATAATTGTCAGCCTCCATAACCACATGATGAGTTCGTATTTTATAAACATGATGCAGCTCAGTCATTGAGGCAATATCAAGGGGAGGGTTGTAATAAAGAGTATGACTCCCACTTTTGGTGTTTAACTGCCTTTAATCCTCGCCACTTCCTCTTGCTCTTTGTTCTATATCTGGGGAAGCTCATAAGATAGTCTGGGCATTCCCTCCTTTGGCACTGACAGGAAATTCAAGCGAGGCAAGCTTTTTCCTGCAAGGGAATCCTTATTCCAGCCTCATTTCTAATCATTAAAAATCTCAAAAATCCATGTTCTTTTGATCAATTTTTGGACTAGCTTGCCTGCTCTGTTCTCTCCAGAAAAGCTGTGTTTTATTTAATCAGTTTTGGCATTCAAACCAAATTTTGAGTGAGTTTCCATTTTGTTTGTGAGGATGGTCATAGTACAGTCATAAGTTTTTTTTTCATTACTAACTACAAAATATAGATATGCAGACCCCAGGGAATTCTTCTGTTTCTTGATCCTTTTATTAAAAGTAAACTAGAAAAGGAAGAATTTATCCTCTGAACCCCATACGGGACCTATCTTTCCAAAACTAGAGCTCATATGTCCCTGAGTTATTTAATGGGACCATATTATCTCACTCCGTTTATTAAGAGACCATTTGGTGTAATGATATGTTAATAGTCTGAGGAAAAGTATGGTAGAGTAGTTGGGGGTGCATGACATTCCCTGGATTTCCCTCAAGAACATTATTAGATTACCTGGGTCTTTATCTCTTCCTCACTTTGCCTGTGGTTGCCCTTCTATTTCAATTGTCTCTTCTTTTCTTTTTAATCATCCCAAAACCTAGTCACTTAAAATAATTACCTCTTTACTTTTTCATAGTTCTGTGGGACAGATGTTTGGATAGAGGATGGTAGGGATAGCTCGGCTTATTTCTACATCACATGCAATCAAATGGTGGAGCCCAGATGGCTGGGGACGGGAGATATCAGTTCTACCAGTTCTACCATGATCACATGCCTGGAGCCTCTGTTCTTGCTATTTTTCAGTGCTTGTTTCTTTACTGTGTGGACTCTTGACACAGTCAGTTTGACCTTCCTTGCTATAGTGTTTTGAAGGTATTTTAGCTTCTTGTGTGCCTGACTCCCCCCAAATTAGTTTTTCATGTGGCTTTCTTTGCTTTGAGACTTGGTTGTGTACATGGTGCTGGGGTTTGAGCTCGCGTACTTGCACAAGCCAGGCAAGTGCCATAACTGCCGAGCCACCACTCCAGCCCACCAACCCATATTTAAAGAGAAGACAAGAAGACCTGGGTCTCTGGAGGGTTGCTAAAGTGGATGCTCCTTGACTTCTACAAATTCTCATGTGGAAAAAGATGACTTAAGTTAGATGTGTAGGTGGGATTTTTTTTATTAACCTGTTCATCACATTTCACATATAAATTGAAGCAGCGTATGTCATAAAGTCAGTCATCTCTAATGATTCAGGATGGTCGAGTTGTTTGTTTGGACTTCCTCATCTTCCCCCAAAGAGCTGAAATGCTAAATCTATTTGAAAGTATATAAAAGCTTTGGATATGTATTTTCAGTAACAGAAACATCTGGTTCTGTGAATAAAGGAATGTATAGGTGTTTAGATGGAAACAAAAACATTAGAATGAATTTCCTCTTTATAGGTAATAAAAACAGAACTTTTAAGAAAATGATTATTCTAAATGTTTCATCTTTGCCCCAAATACAGTTGGCATTGGAAATTTAAAATTTACTTGAATACATACTGTAGAATTTTAATAAAATAAATTCTATATTTATTATGTTTAGTGTGTTTTTGGAATTATCTCTTTCATATGTTTTAATTTTAGTTTTTTAGTCTTTTTTATTTGTTCAATACAGTCTTACATATTGGAGGGAATCGTTATTACATATTCATGCATACATGGATATTGACAAAGGATGTTCAGGCCAATTCTAGTCCAGGATCTCCCTACTTCGACCACTCCCTGATCTCATGTCTCCTCTGCATTACCTCCATGTTATAGATAGATATAAGCATATATGTGTATATTGATTTTGAAATTTCTGAGTTTCTCTGCCTGCCGGTGTATAGTTGGGCTGTTCATGGGAGTCCCGAGTTCCTAGTTGCATTGATAAGCCCCTCCCTGCCTCCCTCCTTTCTCCCCCCAACTTTATTTCACCTATGTTGAGATTGTTATTTAAGCGTAGCTAACTTTCATCCTATCTTAGATTTTATTCTAGCTTCCACATATGAGAGAAAACATTTGGCCCTTAAGTCTCTGACTTTGGGATATTTCACTCAGCATAATTTTTTCCATCTCCATCCATTTGGTTGCAAATGCCATGATATTGTTCTAATAGCAGAGTAGAACTATTTCATATGTTTTAAATAAAATGAAATTTATGTATGCTCTGTACATCAATATACATGATTATGTTAAGAGGCTTTAAGAGTTACAAACTTATACACAACAGTGAGTATAGTAAAATTTTCAGTTATGTTCTGTTTACAGATGTGTTAGGACCATTGCCACATTGCACTTTAGGGTTTTTTTTTAATTTATATAGGCAATAAATATTTGAAAAACTAAAAAAAAAAAACTTTTTTTAAAATAAAGAGAAGAGAAAAGGAGACTAGGAGGTTGGTTCAATGTTGGTTATTCCTCCAAGACCCTAGGAGGTCATAACCCCTAAGCTATTTCTACTCCCAAAGCTATCATCTTCACATAAACTGGCCTGCTTCCTGACAAAAGGCATATGTTTTAGCCATGGTATTTGTGAGTGGTACAAATCCATATTGGAAGATACCAGAAAGTCCCACAAAAAAGATGACATGTGCTAAAGGCATGAAAAAAATATTAAAAATCAGAGAACAGGAAAACAGAGCTCTTACTGTCTTTTTCTTAGTAAGACTGTAAGATCAAAAAACCATGAGTACAAAAGCTTTTAGCTTTATGAAATCCCATTCACTGATTTTTGACTTTATTTCTTTCGCTTTCGGAGACCTGTTGAGAAATTCCATGGAATATTACACAGCAATTAGAAACAATGACCTTGCAGCCTTTGAGGGTAAATGGATGGTTATGGAAGAGATCATGATGAGTAAAATCAGCTTAACCCAGAGATCTAAGGGTCGATTGTCCCCACTCATCTGTGGAGGTGGGGACTAGACCCTGGACAATGAGAAAGTTGGTCTAGTAACATGAGTTAAATCCAG
>PVKS010031070.1:0-23833 GCA_004027875.1 Aplodontia rufa
ACACCTGGCCTCCCAGCCCTGGCTCCAGGACACCTGGCCTCCCAGCCCTGGCTCCAGGAGACCTGACCTCCCAGCCCTCATTTCAGGACACCTGGCCTCCCAGCCCTGGCTCCAGGACACCTGGCCTCCCAGCCCTGGCTCCAGGAGACCTGACCTCCCAGCCCTGGCTCCAGGAGACCTGACCTCCCAGCCCTCATTTCAGGACACCTGGCCTCCCAGCCCTGGCTCCAGGACACCTGGCCTCCCAGCCCTGGCTCCAGGACACCTGGCCTCCCAGCCCTGGCTCCAGGAGACCTGACCTCCCAGCCCTGGCTCCAGGAGACCTGACCTCCCAGCCCTCATTTCAGGACACCTGGCCTCCCAGCCCTGGCTCCAGGACACCTGGCCTCCAAGCCCTCATTTCAGGACACCTGGCCTCCCATCCCTGGCCAGCCTCTCGGGGTGCATTCAGTGTCTGCGTCCTGTGCACCCATGGGAAGCATCGAGGGAGGGTGTCCTGTTTGTAAGAAGCATGTGAGGGCCCCCCGTGGGTAGCCAGACACGCCCTGGGCACCGAGGTGTTCCAGCACATGGCAGGGCAGGCTCCTGCCATCGTGGGCTGGTGGCAAGGAGGGCACCAGCATGTGTGCGGGGACATTGGAGGAGTGGTAGTCTGGGCAGAGGAAGCAAAGGGCCCAGAGGCAGGTGTGCTCCTGCGCCTTTGCCCCTGGAGGGAGGCCAAGGTGGCTGAGCACCCGCCAGGAGGTAGGGTAGCACCTCTGGAGGTGGGGAGCCCATGGCCTCCTGCCTCTCCAGCCCTGGTGAGGGCAGCAGTTCACCTCTGCAGTGAAAAGCCCCTGGAGGCCTGGATCCTGCGTGAGGAAGCTGCCAGCTCCCTTGCTTCGGAGACCTCGATAGATACTCTAATGAGCGTGCTTGGTGGGCCTGGAGCCCTGTGGGGTCAGAGGGGAGGTTCCTGCAGTGGCAGAGCTGGAATGTCAGGCGGGCCGGAGAATGGGCCTGTTGTACGCAGGGAGCGGCCCACTGGAGCCTCTTTACCTCAGCATCCAGTTTTACCGAGTCCTCTCTCACAAGGCCAGGGGCCAGCTGGAGACCAGGTGGAGAAAACCAACATAAGAGTACCGAAAGGACTGCAGGCCTTGTTTATGAAGTTGTTCATAGCAAAGCTGCGCACGATGAATGTTTAATAAATGCCTTCAGAGCTGCCTGGGCACAGGTGTGCTACTTACAGCAGGACACAAGGAGCAGGGGCAGAGAACGGCTGGCATCCACTTCCTGTTAGCAGTTCTTTCATCCAGCTCCTCCAGCAGCCCAGGGAAATAGCCACTGTGTCCGAATTGTAATCACACCACCTGTAACTGAGGACTGTGCTTCTGGAGCGCTGTTGAGCGTTACGTGAACAGTGCCCGTCTAATCTCTTCACATGATGGACATGGAAACCCCTGGAGCTGGGTTGTGCAGTGCACAGCCTGGGTAACCGCATATAGCTGTCCTATCTACAAGAGAAATTCTATCCTTGTTTTTAAAAAAGCCAATGGAGTCACATGTGGCTTGGCAAGGTTAGATAGCTTACCAAGAGGATTAGCAGAAAATGATTTGAACACGGATAACACCCAGAGAATAGCTGTTCCGGCGCTGGCTGCCTCTGTCTATTGGGTAAAATCAGGCAATGAAAACAAGGTGAGATGGAGCAGGTGGGGCTGTGGGAGGTAAAGTCGGAGAGGAGATCAGAGAAGAAAGCAGGACTTTCTCACTGGGAGGCCTGGGCCTCCTGGAGGACCCAGCTTGAACAGCTCCTGCGCAGCTGGGGGAAGGGCACTCTAACACCATTTTACCGCATTGTTTTGTGCCCGAGTCCCTCAGCCACATCCCAGCTGCAGCTGTGCCTCATCGGCACGCTGGTGACTTGCACCCGTAATTCATTCATAAACATTTATTTCCATCTAAGTCAGCAAACGGATGCAAGCATTGGGGGCGGTGTGGGAGCAGCACAGGGCACAGATCCACCTTGTGGGTTGGCACGGGGCGGCCCTGTTGGAGGGAATTAAGTGCCCCCAGCAGTTGTTTCTCAGCATGCTCCAAGGTGGAGAATCAACCCTGTTTGCCTGCATGCTGCAGATAAGATTGGCTCCCGAGCTCCACTCCGCCCAGCTCAGAAGGAAGAGCGGCCTTGCCTAGCGGGGGAAGCCGCACGGGCCGTGGTCCTGATCTTGATAATCAGCACAGGAGCTGCTAACACGTATTCAGCACCTTCCTCGCTGCAGGGGTGGTACCAAGTGTCACCAAGAACAGTCACATTTTCTTATTAGGGGCAGGTGCTGACGTCCGCACAGAACAGGCCGAAACTTGTGTCAAGCCCAGAAGCTCCTTGATGTCCCCTTGAATCGTCCTAGAGTTCAGGGCACATTGCTGTATTCATGCTTCTGAGTTGTAGTCCCATTAAAAACACGAGCAGCGGGGCTGGAGCGGTGGCTCAGTGGTTACAGTGCTTGCCTGGCATGCGCGAGTACATGGGTTCAAACCCCAGCACCACATACACAACTAAGGAAAGCCATGTGAAAATAAAATTCAATCTCTCTCTCTCTCTCTCTCACTGTCCCTCTCTCTTTAAAACAAAGAAAGAAAAAACATGAGCAGCATGATTTTGCATGAATGTATTAATGTAATTTTTTTTAAGAGAGAGGGACAGTGAGAGACAGAGAAAGTGAGAAACAACTTTATTTAGTTTTTCACATGGCCTTAGTTGCTCCAACACTCAGTTGTGTACGTGGTACTGGGGTTTGAACCCGGGTCCTCGTGCTTGCCAGGCAAGCGCCTAAACCACTGAGTCACCGCTCCAGCCCTATAGATGTAATATTTGAACGTTTAATAAATTGTATTTGCTTCCCTACCTCACTTGTAGGCTGGGACGTTGGCCATTGGAATGCTCTAGAATTATCTCTTCTCCATCTCTTCTTCCTCTCCTCCCCCCGCCCCGCCTTTTTCATCTACCCAAGTCCATGCCCCTGGGCACCTCCTCTCTCGTGCTTCCTGTTTGAGCAGCCCTTGGACGAGTGTCCTACTGCTGTGCGGTCACAGGATGCTGAGGCCCAGAGGAGTCCAGATAACTTCTCCAGGTTGCAGAGCTGCCCGCTGTGGGCTGGGAGGCAGGAGGACCCTCCCAGGGCTCTGCTGTCCCCAAGTGTCATCTCCCTGGGCCCCTTCACCTCACTGCACTCATGATCCAGCGATTACCCCATGGGAACCTCTCTTCCAAAAGCAAGCGTGTCAAGCAGCGCAGCCCTGCGAGTACCAGTGTCCACTGTATGCACAGGAAATGTGCTCGTTCACCTGTTTACCGAAGCCCAACGGCGTCCAGTAGGTAAAGGATGGCTTCCTCCTACGCTGTCAGGCCTCAACAAGCCTGTTTAATAATTAACTGGCAGTCAGCAAACACAATCGTGTGATTCTAAATTAGGTGCTCAGTGGAGCGCACTGTGAATGGAAGCCACATGGTGGATTACTTAAGCTCGGGAGTCAATCTGCTTCTCACGACATATCAGGAGAGAGGCCCGATTCCCAGGATGAGTCCAGGTGTCCCCGCCTCCTGTGGAGGCCACGCTCTTCTCCAGCCCCTTGGGGTTGACAGCTGGTTTTCATCGGCTCCCCGTTTCTCCTGTGTGCACACTTTCGGGGTTCTGACGTCCTGAGTCAAGAATTATGTGACATGGAAGATGCTTCCCCACTTGGCCTTCAGTTGCCAAGGAAATCACTGCAAACCCCGCATCTGCCAGTCCTGCGCACTGTTCCGAGGGAGGCTGGGGGCGGGTGCCCTGTGCTCAGTGGTGCTTCATGAACACGCAAGGTTGGTTCACTAACACAGAGCGCAGGGGTTCTGCCCGAAGGAAGCTTGGTGATCCATGTTCTCTCCAGGACTCACGTCACAGCCTCCCTGTGACACTAGTCAGCATGCCAGCACCATGTGTGGGGCCATCTTAAGGGAACCCCTGCACATGTCGATGGGCATGTCCATTAGGACAGCCACTCTGGAAAGCAGTGAGGTACTTCCTGGAAAAAAAAAATAGAAATGCCATATGAGCCATCAGTTCCATGCCTGAGTGTGTCCCGTCCGAAGGGAATGGCATCAGTATGTGTGAGTGACACCAACACTGCACTGCAGCACTGTTAACAGTAGCCAAGATGTGAACTCAATCCAAGTGTCCATCACTGCTGGACGGATAAAGAAAATGTGAGTGTTAAATACAAACACACGCCCACACGCATAAACACAGTGGAATACTATGCAGCCTTGAAAAAGATGCTATCCTGGGCTGGAGCGGTGGCTCAGCGGTTGTGGTGCTTGCCTGGCAGGCATGAGGATGCGGGTTCAAACCCCAGCACCATGTACACAATGAAGTGCTAAAGCAACAAAAGCCACATGAAAAACTAAATAGAATTGATTCTCTCTCTCTATCCTCACTGTCCCTCTCTCTCTTAAAAAAAAAAAATAAGAGGGTATCCTGTCATTTCAGACAACATAGATGAAACTAGAAGATGTGTTAAGCAAAATACACCAAGCACAGAAGGAAATACCTCAGGAGTTTGTGCTGGAATCTAAACAGAATTTGTTCTCATAGAAGCGGAGAATACAGCAGTGCTTTTTTAGAGACTGGGCAGAGTGGGGCAAGGGAGGATGGGGAGGTTGTGGACAGGTATGTGGTTGCAGCAGGATAGGAGGAATCAGTTCCTACTATGTTCTGTTGTGCCGTAGAAGGAGCAACATTAGCAAAAATCTGCTGTTTATTTTAAAGTAGCTGGAAAAGAGGATTTCGGATGTTCTCACTGCATCGCATTGGGAGGTGCTGGGGATGATGGGTATGCTGGTTGCCCAGCCGTGCCCAGCACACAGTGTTTACATGTATTGAAACAGCACATTGCTCCCCACAAGCACATGCGATTATGTGTCAAAGGACCCCAGCAAGGTCACCAACACCAAGCACAACAAAACAAGAAGCTTGCCACCAACCAGACCGCGGAGAGGCCTGTGTTTAGTCTGAGGCTGAACCACGAAGGCAGGTGGAGGCCTTGTTGACCTCAGCTGGGTGTGCACGTGCGGGGACCTCCAGGTTTTCACCACTCTGCGCATCCCTCCATGACCACGAAAGGCCTCGGGTGTTGATTTGGAGTTAAAAGTTTATTGGGAAGACGAGTGCACAAGTCCAGAAGCCGTGAACAAGGAGGAGGGACTGTAAGCAGAGGCCACCAAGCACAGCCCCCTGTGTACCTAAGTCCTCCCAGACCTTCTGCAGCTGGTTGCCTGCCTGGCACGCTGGGCACCCAGGCCCAGGGCTGCACCAGCTGCTGACACCCAGCAAGCACTTGTTGAATTCAGCAGAGCAGGTTTCAAATAAGGACCCAGATTAAACGACCTCAGAAAACGCTCCTTCCTTCCTTCCCTTCGTGATTTCAGTTTAGTTAATGTCCTACCTTGGCTTAAATTAACTACCTACCTCTCACCTGCCCTGTATCCTTCAGAGACTGTGAACGTTACTGGCAGCTGATCTCTTCGGATTCATGCAGGGGGCTGGTGCGGTGGCTCAGCGGTTACAGCACTTGCCTGGCATGCATGAGGATGTGGGTTCGAATCCCAGCATGTATACAATGAAGTGCTGAGCAATGAAGGCCACATAAAAAAATAAACAAAATTGGTTCTCTCTCCCGTCTCTCTTAAAAAAAAAAAAAAAAAAAGGAGGCAGGGGGAGAGGGAGAGAACCATGTAGGAACAGGGTCAAGAGCATACCCCCGCAGGGTCTCCTGGCCAGGTCACATCTGGGTGGCAGTGAAAACTGTCCCCAGGACCTCATCCATGTGTACCCTACAGCGAGAAGTGGATTCAGGCCCAAAACATCTTTTTTTTTTTTAAGAGAGAGGAACAGAGAGAGAGAAATAATCAATTTTATTTAGTTTTCATGTGGCCTTCATTGCTCCAATCCTTCATTGTGTACGTGGTGCTGGGGTTTGAACCCGCATCCTCGTGCATGCCAGGCAAGTGCATAACCGCTGAGCCACTGCTCCAGCTCCCCCAAAACTTCTTTATAAAAAAGCATTGGGAAGCGGTGCTGTAACTAAACACTCACTTTTCAAAGGCACCTTGCCTGGCACTACGACAGGCAGGTTAGCGATGCTCCGAGACCATCCACCTGCCAGGGCCTCTCCCATAATTCCCATGTGACCTTACCTGGAAGTTTTGGTGCTGCAGCTGGGGCTTGACTGCAGAGTCTGGAGGAGCTATGGGTTTCACCAAGGTCCCTTGGAAAATGACATTGTTGAAGACCAGAATTTTTTTCCTGGGATTTTCAAACATAAATGAAGTGAAATTCATGCATACCTATTCTAAAAATTAGGAAACAAAGACAGGACAGATAACACGCTCAGTCTTATTATCCCCTAAACACGCACAGTTTGATATTTTGGCGTCCTCGTTCCTGTATTCTTTTGTGCGTGGGTTCTCAGTACAGGTTTGAGCATGCTGCGTAGAAGAGCTTGTCTCTTTTTTCCCGCTGAGCCTGGCGTCAGGAGGATGTTGTGTGGCGGGACACAGTTGAGAACCCTCGTTGTGGACAGCCGCTCCCTTGCCTGTTGAGGGTTTGCTGACCCTTCTGTGAGGCACGGCGTCCAGCTTCCTAACTAAACAGCAGTGCAGTCGTCTTTGTCTTTCTTCCTAAAGCTAGTCCGCATCTGGGATTGCTCTGAGCACAGGTTGTCAGCAGCACTTACTGGATCTTAGGGCCACGTCTAGGATTGCTCTGAGCCCAGGTTGTCAGCAGCACTTACTGGATCTTAGTGTGGGAACATATCTCAGGGCTCTTTGCTGCATAGCGGGGAGGTTAAGAGAGGGGAGCGTGCCCATCTCGGACCATCCTCTCCAGCACTGGGCTATCATTTGGAATCTTTGCTGAAACTCAGTGAGACCCAGAGTCTGTTTCCTCCTTGTGGAACTGCTCCACCCTGCACCCACCCTCCAGCGCCAGGCTGTGTCCTGCGAGTCTGTCACCGTGGAGATCTGAAAGTTCACATCAACAAGCAATTGCTTGTGCTCTTCATTTGTGCTTCTTGAAAGAATCTTTGCTATCAGAAGTCTGGAGTTTTTATTTGAGTTTTTCCATTCATATGACCTCTCTGTCTCCTCTGTCTGACTGTCTGTCTCTTGCATTCTGGATCCCTGTCTCCTAATGGGAAACACAGCTCTTGAGGATGACAATTGCCAAACAAAGGCTCGGGGACGAAGAGATCGGCGTGCGGCACTTTGCAGCCCATGAGCGGGAAGACTTGGTGCGGCAGCTGGAGCAGGCGAAGGAACAGGTGACTGCCAACATCTGGAGGAGCGGGGGATGCGTTTGCACAGCAGACTTGGAGGAGCAGCCACAGTGCTCAGTGCCTGTGTCCCGGGAATTGCAGCAGGGGAGGCGAGCCCACTGCCGCTCCTCCTCGGGCTACGCCAGCTTCCTGAGCTGACTCCAGGTTGCTAGCTTACGGTGGGGCTGCTCCCTTACATTGGGGGCCTCTGTTCTGAACACAAGAAACTTTCCCCTGGATAGACCAGGAGGGAAGAAAAGGGACAGCTCTGAGCCATGCTTCTTAGGCAAAATCTCCAGGGTACAGGGCCAAGGGCTCGAGAGGGTACTTCTGAAGAGCAGAAGGAAAGTCCTGGGTCCAGAATGGACAGTATGTGTCCCTAAGACACCAGCATCTGTGGTCCCACTCAGAGCCTGTGGCTGAAGGGCACGCAGCAGGTTGGGGGCTTGGTTCTGCTCTTCCACACCGCCCCTGCTGGCTCAGGGGCTGGGAATGCTGGCTGGGAAGCCACCGTATCCTTGTGGCTTCGCAGCATGCCAGTTAAGAAACCCAGTGGGGCTGGGCGTGGTGGTGCACACCTGTAATCTCAGCTGCTTGGAGGCTGAGGCAGGAGGATCGCAAGTTCAAAGCCAGCCTTGGCAATTTAGCAAGGCCCTAAGCAACTTAATGAGACCCTGTCTCAAAATAAAAATTTAAAAAAGGGCTGCAGGTGTTGTTCAGTGGTTAAGCACCCCTGGAATCAACCCCCAGTACCAAAAAAAAAGAAAGAAAAGTGGGAGTGGGAGAGGGGTGGTCTCCAGCCACAAAGCCCTTCTGAGTGATTCTGAGCAGGGCACTTGCTTGGGTTTCAGGTCGAGTCTCTGGAGCGCGGCCTGCAGGCTTCCATGGACGAGCTGCAGGATGTGAAGGAAGAGCGCGCTTCCTACCAGGACAAGGTGGAGAGGCTGAACCAGGAGCTCAGCCACATCCTGGGCGGGCACGAGAACCGCATCATTGACGTGGACGCCCTGTGCATGGAGAACAGGCAAGAGGCTACCATGGGGCCTGCGGCGGTGGGACGCCCAGGCAGCAGCCAGGCAGGAAGCCTTGGAGGCACTAGAGAAAATTGCCTTATAAGCGAAAAGGAAGTCACAACCTCAAAACGACGTCAGTGCCTTGCACTGGTTGTAACAGTAAGAAAAGAGGCCCCGCCGCCCCATGTCCCCTCTCTCCCTCCCACGCCCTCCCCGCTCCGCCAGAAGGGTGAGGAGCCAGCGAGAAGGGCTTGCTATTGCTATCAGGGAGAAGGGAAAGAATAAGAAAATAAATTGAGGAGTTCCCCACGCTGCTGCTTTTCCCGAGGCCAATTTCAGCGAGTGTGTGTCTAACCTAACGTTAGGCCTGGTGTCGCTTCTTCCCGCTCTGCCTCCCAGTGGAATCATCTTAATGAGAATTATGTGAAAGCTGTGTTGATGTCCCTTAGGGGACTGTGATTTGGGCGTGTTTGACCTTGATCACATCCACTTAAGAGAAGGTCACGAAGGTGCACATTTTTCTCCTCCTCTCTGAGATGAAAGAGAGTGAGTGCAGAAGCCGGCTCGGCTGGCAAGCGGTTTCCTCCGGTGTTTCGTGTGTGTTTTACTTGGCTTCTAAGCACATCTAAACTGTGTGTATTCTTTTCCAGGTACCTTCAAGAGAGGTTGAAGCAACTGCACGAAGAGGTGGACCTCTTGAAATCCAACATCGCTAAGTACAAGGTAGCAAAACCGAGGCCGTGCTGGGATCCGCCAGGGTGTCGGAATGGCTCCCTACGTTGGTTCCCTTTTACGTGTTGCAGGTCCTGGGGAGCTTGCCTTCCCTGCCAGATGGAGCCCCATGGAGCTTCGCCTGGGGCACCCAGCAAAAAAAATCAACCCCCAGACTGCCAAGGCGGTGTCTGCCAGGGTGCCCTGGTCGCTCTTGTCTGGACGAGGCACAGCGAACCTCCCAAATCTGGCAGCTCTACGTTCAGCCTCAGGCTCTGTGAAATCAGGCTCCTGTGCATTTTCTTGTAGAAGGTGCCTTCGTCAGATGCTATATGTCTCATAATCATCCTTAGGAAAATGATTTCCAAGGGACAGAGAAGCAAAGAGGGGAAGTCACAGTCCAAATGACAATGTTCACGCCACAGTGCGAGGACAGAATGTTCGAATTCTCCCCACTGTTATTTAGTCTAATTCTAGCGCCATTAGTTTGACAATATCTATTTTTGCAGATGTTAGTTGTGTTATAATTAGAAAAATCTCCTGGGTTTCTCTGCTTTGAAAATAGATTGATTTCTCTTCCTGAGGGTGGTGTTGCAGCCACCTAGATGTCTGGAAGAGCCCACTCATTGTCTTGGTGGTTGGCAGAACTCTCCCTTGCTGTTCCTTTCCGTGGGGACCACATGTTAGCTTATACCTCTATATGGACACATGCAGCCAAAGAAATGTGCTCCTTTTAATACATAATTTTAAAAATGTAGATGCATTCATTTAACATTCGTTCTGTCTCTATGCCAAGCCCCGGTTACGTATTGTGTATCAGTTTTAATGCAAGAATCTAAGAAGGACATGGAGGTGGCACATGTACACTCGTTTAACCTTGCACCCGTGGCAGACGTCACTAATCACCATGGCTCTCTTTCCAACCCAGATCCTTCCAGAGACCACCCCGGTACATGAAAGTAAAACTATTTTCTCTTTCATGTCTCTTTAAAAGGGATCTACCAATGAGTGACTCCACACATTCAATTCTGTTCTTGTTTCAGATTTGATTTAATTTAGTAACCATGCAGGGAACACCTTTTGAGTATAGGGGGCCACTTTAAAAAACAAAAACAAAACAAAATTTAAAAAAAACAACCATAAAAATCATAGGTCTTTGGCAAGGACTGAGAATTCTGTTTTAGGCCCGCACTTGGAGCTTGCCAGGGGTCCTCGTGTGCCAATGGCAAACCCATCTCCTGCAGCTGGGTAATTTTCCGTCGTTGGCTTTCCTATCAGTGTTTTGTTTTTCTCCCATTGCTGCTTTAGAATGCTCTCGAGAGACGGAAAAACTCAAAGGGCCAGGGAAAGTGCGGCAGCAGTGTGCTGACCGGAGTCCTGTCTGCAAAGCAAGGTAGGATCTGGGGCTCCAGCTGGGGCCGCTTGTGAACATGCACACCAGAGCTCTGGTCCACATGGCTCGAAACGCAAGGTGACCCCGAGAGCAGCAGTTCCCTAGTCCCCGCCTGCACCTGTCAACATGGAGTGCCAGGCCTGCCCCAGGGTTTCCAGTGCAGCTAGCTCATCTAGGGTGATGCCCTGAGGATACTGGTGTCTCAGAGTTCCCAGGGAGTGCTGTGGCTGGGTCGGGGTCCCCGCTCAGAACCACTATACTAGGGGTCTTCTTGATGTGGGGACCCGCTAGGTCCACCCCCAGCCCTGCACAGTGCCAGCTCAGCACCTGTCCCCAGGATGTGTTTGAAGCAACTTGAGTTTCTCCTTCCCCTGGCCTCTGCAATCAGAATGAGGCTGTAGCTGCTGAAAGCGTTCTGTCGGGAACGTGGGCCTCTTTCAAAGAAGCTCAATTGATTGCAATTTTGTTCCTCCTTCTTGTCGATTCCTATGAAAAATAATGATCTCCGAGGAACAGTCCAGGGAAATAGATAGCAGAGAGCTTGTGTCTGACACTCAGTATTTGGAACTCGGTTCTAAACACGAGCCTCAAGTTGCCCAGGCTCAGCTGGCCCACTCTCCCACTCAACTGTGGAAGAACACCCTAGAATGTTTTTAAGAAGAAAACAGTAATCTATAAAACATGCGGTCGTCCCTGTGCTACCATGAATAGCAACCCAAGGCTGGGGCGGTGACTCACCAATTGAGTGCTCGAGTGGCATGCGCGAGGGGGCTGGGGATGTGGCTCGGTGGTTAAGCAAGTTCAATCCCTGGTACAAAAATTAATAATAAAAATAAAAAGTCCAGGCCAGGCACCATGGTGCACACCTGTAATTCCTGCAACTCAGGAGGCTGAGGCAGGAGGACTGCAACTTAGCAAGACCCTGTCTCAAAATAAAATCATCATCATCATCATCATCAAAAGGGGCTGGGGATGCAGCTCAGTGGTAAAGCGTCCCTGGGTTCAATGTCCAGTACCAAAAATAAATATAAAGAAAAACTCCAAACCAAACTTGAACAGACTTGGAGAACAGACATCTGGAGTCAGGAAGGATCCATGTGCAGGAGCCTAGGGTTGTACGGGCAGGGTTCCACACATGGATCGAGCCGTGTAGCGAGAGGCGCTGGCGGCTTCTGACATTCAAGTCCCTTTGAACCCAGCCCAACATAAATGGGGGAGCAGAGTTTTAGCAGCATCCCATATAAAAACATCATAGAAATTTTAGCAGATGATACTCACATGTTAATCATCAGTGGTATTTTATTGCCAGAGAAGCTAATAAAATCTTTATTATACTAACAAAAGTATGGTGCTGGGCCTACTGCTTGCTCAGCGAATCATACCAGGCCTGGAATATTCATTATCTATTCACATATAATGATATATATTTATATTTGGCATTTAGACCAATCGGAAATGAAGGCTTTTTTTCAGCGGATACTTTTGCAGCTGGACAGAAAGCAAAAGAATTTCCTATCAGAGTCATCCATAGGTGACTGGGAATTTGTCCACAGAGACCCATCCAGGGCAGGGGTGTGGAGGAGGTGGACCCTGCATGTGGGTCAGCACCCTGTGGTCACACTGAGCTGTGTGTTGTTTGGCTTCGTTCTGAACTTGACCATGAACTTGACGTGACACTTAGTGGAGTAATACGCACCCCGGAACAGCTGGTCGGTGTGGGGCGCTCTCTCCCCAGCTTTCAGTCTGCTGTGCAGTTCTTCCCCGTATCTTGGTGGCACTTGTGCTCTTGTTGGCTTAAGGTTTTTCTTTGACTCAGTTCACGAGACTCATTTCCCTTGGCCTTGTCTTCTGCAGCAGCATCTGTGGTTCGCAAACTCACTCATTTGTTATGCCGTTTATTTCCTTTTGTACAGCACCTTCTCGTACGTATGTAGTTATCAAAACGCAAGAAAGAAACCTGGTTTGCACTCTAAGTAATCCCCCACGTTGCCTGGCCACCTGCCAGGGGTGTCACACTGTTGGAATGTAAAGCAAGGAGCTCAGGGGTAGGAGTCATCGTCGTTTGCTCGGCGGTGTGACATTGACCCATCTTGCCTTGCTTTACCGTCCACAAAACGGAAGTAAGCATTGCTTTTTTTTCCCTTTCAATTTTAGGTCTCAATGAGTTAGCATGAAAGAGTCTAACACTCTGGCGAAATGCAAATATTATTATCTTCTTAAAAATCGCAGATAAAAGTCCATTATCATGCTGGATTTTATGTTCTTTTTTTTTTTAAGAGAGAAGGACAGTGAGAGAGAGACAGAGAGAATCAATCTTCTTGAGTTTTTCATATGATTTTCGTTGCTCTGACACTCAGTTGTGTACGTGGTGCTGGGATTTGAACCTGCGTCCTTGTGCAAGCCAGGCAGGCGCCGTAATCGCCGAGCCACAGCTCCAGCCCCACTTTACTTTGTTTAATGTTATTTTTTTAACGAGAGGGACAGTGAGAGAGAATCAGTTTTGTTTAGCTTTTCATGTGGCTTTCGTTGCTTCGACACTTCGCTGGGTACGTGGTGCTGGGGTTCAACTGGCATCCTCGTGCTGGGCAAGCTCCACGCCTCTGAGCCACTGCTCCAGCCCCTTGCGTTGCTTTCCTTTCGAGAGCTGAGGTGGACACTCAGTAGAGTAGCATGTCCAAGCTGGGAACCTGCCATCGCCCAGGAGGGACTGGCGTGGGCTGCAGAAGAGTTTACCACTGAGTTGTGAGTTTTATGCCCTCCCTAGTTCAGGATCTGCTCTCTGAGGACCACGGGTGCAGTCTCCCAGCTACTCCACAATCAATCTCTGACCTGAAATCTCTGGCCACTGCCCTGTTGGAGACGATCCACGAGAAGAACATGGTCATTCAGCACCAGAGGCAAACCAACAAGTAGGTGGCAGGGGCCCTGGGACTGGGGGTGGGAGAGAGCAGTGACAGGCAGGTGACAGCCCTCAAATCTAGGAGGAAGCATCTTAAGCTAGAGCCCTGCTTCTGCTCCATCTGCTGGGGTCAAGCAGGGCAGGAAACAGGTGTCGCTTGCTGGACGCTTTTGCCGAGGCACGCCCTGAGGAGTGCGCAGTTCATGGTTCCCTCCTGGGTGGCTTGACCTGCTGCTCCTCTGGGTCTTCTCTTGGTAGGGGACCTCAGTGCCACTTCACCCTCCCAGCATGACTTGGAGGGGCTCTGACTTGCAGGAGCCATCAACTTCTACAGGCTGTAAGGGACTCTCACGTCACAAGAAGCAAAGAGACGGTGAAAAGGAACAGCAAATTAAGCAGTGTTTTGTTTGGTTTATGTAGCACGCTGACTCTGTCATATAAAATTGAGCTAGTTACAGTAGGTTAGAGGAACACTTAGAAGTGACAGCAGAATTGAAAGTGTCCAGTAAAGAGAAACAAAAAAATTAAAGCAATAAATATCACATCCATCAGTCTGTTTTCTGTTGCTGTAATTGAATACCTGAGATTGGATAATTTATTAAGAAAAAGAAAGACAAGAAGCCTATTTCCCAGGAGACTAGGAAATCCAAGAACACAGCACTGGTATCTGGTGAGGGTGGTCCTGCCGCTGTGTAGCGGGGAGACAGAGCAAGGACGCTAGCTTGAGTCTCCATCTTCTTCTAAAGCCACCAATGCCATCATGGCTCCCTACCCTCACGACCTCATCTAGTCCTAATTATTTGCCGAAGGCTCCACCTCCAAATACCATTCACATACATATTTGGAGATTAAGTTTCCTACATAGGAAATTTGGGGAACATATTCGAATCATGAAAGGGCCAGCTTCCTCGCATGTAGCCTGCACTGAGAAGGTCCTGGCCCTCCACCCTCTGCTCTGCTGTCACCATTCAGGAAATTCCTGATTTTTTTCCCATAGGTGCTCGCATTTTTATTCTGCACAGAGCCCTGCAAATTATGTATCTGGTCCTGCTCACACGACTTAGACCCAGAATGAAGGTGTGGAAGAGTCCAGCAGGGGCTGGATTAGATTACTAGGCTTTGAGCCAGAAGGGGAGGGATCAGAGAACTGGAGGGCTGACAAAGGCAGGGACACTGAGGGGGGGGCACTGGAAAGTGATTAAAATTATTGTAAAAACAGAATAGAAAATGGAGAAGACGGGGTGCAGAAAAATCACACAGGAGATTAAGATGCATGTGGAAGGCAGCACCGAGCAGGACGGGGAGGCCGCCCCTCTCGAGCAGATGGCGAGGGTAATTTATTGATGGCAGTTTACAACATTCTTGCAAAATGAAGCCTTGGCCAGGGGATGAGAGCCGGGTGCTGATATGCAAGTACTTCCCAGGGAGAAGCAGGATTCGGAATCTGTGGACGGTGAGGGCTCTGTCCAGGACACTCAGCACGCAGTCAGCCTGCTTTGTCCCGCCTGCTCACCAGCGCTGGGGCTCTTTCAAAACTCTCAGGTCCTCTCAACCCCGATCTGTCCTCAGCAAGTGGCCCTAGCTCATCGTTTAATGAGCCACAGGGGTTACCCAGTGTGAGCCCTCCCTCCACCTGCCACCACCCCCAGCAGCCAGCGTCTTCCCACCCTCTGCTCCTCCTGTCTGCAGCAGCACTCCACATGCCACCTGTCATCTTGTGGGTCCATGCCATCTTTTGCTTTGGGGACCTCCTCTCTCAACCCTCATCACCTTCCTTCCCTCCATTGCCTTCCGCCCTTTCACCCTGGACCCCGGAGCCTGTCCTCAGCCTGCCTCCTTCCAGGAACTCCACTCTCCTGGGATGGTTATGAAGATGGCCTCTGGTACTTCTGCAGTGGCCACCCGTCCAGATGTGTCCTGGGGGCTTGCTGGGGTGCAGTTCCTTGAAGGGGCACTTGACCTTGATTGGAGATGCAGATTCAGGGGGGTTGGCTGAGGCAGGCCGGGTTTCTGGGTTTAAGCCCCACATAAGTCCTGGTGCAGGAGAGAGGAACATGGCCCGCTGCCTCCCCAGAACGCTTCCTGCATTTCTTGCTTCACTTTCCTTGATAGTCCCGTGTTTCCTAGGTCACTTTCGTCTGTAATTCCTCTGCATCAGACTTCATGCATGGGTGTAGAGGTGGAAACTGGACCTTTCCCCACTCACCTCCCAGCCTTGGACTCTGGCCTCTGCCTGCTCCTACCGCCTCCGCCGGGAGCTCAAGCCCTGTCTGTCCGTGCCTCTGCTTCTCACAGGCACTTCTCCAGTCCTCGTTCCCACCGACCCGTCAGGGCCAATGCCCATTTCCATGCTAGGTTGACAGTTATTCCTGATGTCCTTTCCGCCCCTCACATTCAGCAAATCTAGAACCATCAGACTATCTAGAACCATCTCCCCTCTGCGCACCTGCCAGCCCCTGGCTCCTGGCTCCGGCCTCCTGCAACGCTGGGCGGGGGGGGGGCCCTCCCTTCCTGCAGGTCAGCTGCACAAGGTTGCCAGCTGACTCTGCAGAGGACTCTGGCTTCCTCTGGCAGATCCCCGACACGCTCTGGGTTCAGAGCCTCTCCCCACTCTGCGAGAAAGTGCAGCTTTTTATTTGGCCGTGCTGATGTTTGTTTTAAAGCACCGTTGCATGTTTGCTTTTTATTAATTTTTGAGTCATCGTTGGTTAAATAACAATGGATCTCCAAACTTCTCTTGGCTGCCCAAATCCCTTCCTGGAAGAAACTCTGGTTCCTAATTTCTTAATATTTTCTTCCAAAGAAAGCGTAGAGAAGCAAACGCATAATACAGCTGTGTACGCACACGTAAATGTTCATTGTCTATGCACAAATCCTAGCAGGTGGTAGCTAGGTTCACCACGTCACTCTGCCCCGTGCTTTTTCCCTTTAACAGGAGAGATGGTGTCTGTCGTACACGAGCTACCTAATGTGCCATTTTTAATATGTAGATCTTAAGTTTTGTACTTCAAGTAACTTATTTGGGGACATGTAAGGAAATTAATTATACACAAATGAAGAACTAAGAATGCAATGTGGATTTGATCTATTTGCTGTTATCCCTCATGATGTAGCCTTTTTTTTTTTTTTTTTTTTGTAACTGAAATACCAAAAGAGCTTTGTTTTGGTGGAGCTCTGTAGTAGGAACAAGGGGACAAAGGATTCCTTTATGGCGTTGGGGGTTAAACCCAGAGGTGCTTAGCCACCGAGCCACACATCCAGTCCTGTTTACTTCTTTTCATCCTGAGACAGGGTCTCGCTAAGTGGCTGAGGCTGGTGGGGAACTTGCAGTCCTCCTGCCTCGTGGGATTCCTTGCTGGAAGTGTGTCTTCCCCCGGCTGCTTTTCCGGTTGGCTTGACAGTTGCCCCACTGCGGGGAGAAGGTGCCCCGGGAGGATGTTGAAGAACAGCGCATTGACATTCAGTTAGTGACGTTTTGCTTGATGTCCCTCTAGCTGAAGAGTTGGCAGTTGTCTGGTGATGCTGAAGAAGGGGTGGGGCTGGGCTAGGTGATGAGTGGGTGGCAGAGCACCAGAGGGAGACCTGCTCCCTTCCCCTGACAGCTCCGTTCCTTCTGCTGTCCTTCCCTGCAAGCTGTGTCCTCGCCAGGGGCCACATCCACGTTTCAATATAAGCATTTTAAGGGATAACTTGCTGCAGGCACAAGAAAGAAAGTGGGAAGGCTTGTGTTAAAGGCCATTGGTGCGTTACAGAAAGTGTTTCAGAGCCAAGCAGAGACTTATAACGGACTGAGCCCTGCCTGTGGTTTTGATCAAGGTGACTAACTTTTGTTAGTTACCTCTGATTCCTAGATGGAAGAGAAAGTGCATGAGATTGCTTTGCGAGGAACTGTGTGTCCTTGGGCAAGTGGCTTAACCTCTGTTTCTTACCTATAAAAGGAGGATAATAATCCAATGGACACCTCAGGATTTTTGTGAGGTCAGACAAAATAATGCGAGTTTGGTACATGTTCAGCATGTCCTGTGCCTCATGGTAAGGACTCAGGAAAAATGAGCTGGCTATTAATAATAGCACACTTGCTACTGTTGATGGTCTTCTAGTTACTGTCACTCCTACCTCAACTTCTACTGGGTTCATTCTACTACCTCCAGTCCCGCGTCAGATGACCGTAAGTGTCAGAGAAGAGAGCAGCTTCCACTGAGGCACCTGGGCAAGGCCCTGAACGTAGATTACTGGGACACCAGCAAATTCACTTCATTCCCTTTCTGGAGAACCGACTGTGTTATCCAGGAGCACCTGTGAAAGCGTAAACTGATGTCTGCGCTCCAGGCCTTTGCGCGCAGCCCGGGCCTCATCCCTCGGCCGTCCGGGGAGGGAAGCCTTATCTTTTGTTTCCAAGAGGCAGCTGGGAACTCCTGATCTGATCTCCTTAGGAAGCAGGCATCATCCCGAGCACCATTGTGACTGTGTCTCAAAGCCATCAGCTGTGACAGCAGAGCTCGGATCAGAAGGGCTGAGCAAAATATGGAAGGTGAGATTAGGAAGGGCAGCGTGGATTACAGGGTCAGGGACGTGAACGCAGAACAGGCCCGACAAACGGGGTGAAAACGGAAAGCAACTGATAGAGGCGATGATAGAGGAAAAGAAGAAAAGGAAAGATCTCAGCACCCAGAGGAAAAGAACCGCAGAGCAACGTCAGAGTTCTCTGTGAACACAAAGGGAATATTAATTAAGACGCTGCGAGTCAACTCAGGTGAAGCAAGGCTGGATCCAGAGCCGCTCTGTGTGCAAATATAGACATAGCCCTGCCTCTGTGTGCGTGGGCGAGTGCAGCTATCTCTGGATCTGGAGAGAGGTGGGAGAATAATTCTGCTGTTCTGATTTCTCCTGCTGAAAGGAATTGAAACGTTGCCGGTGATCTCCACATTATTTTAGCATAGCAGTGCCAAGAAAATCCCCCAGATAAAACAAGGACCAGTTTTCAATTTCCAGGCCGATAGAAAGTGGCTGAAGTTTCAGATAACTGTCAGATCGCTTCCCAGCTATATTCAGTTTTGCGTAGAGTGCAGGAGAGAGTGAACTCCTGTGTGTATGTCTGACTATGCACGCGGACAAAGTGTGACTTCCAACTGAAAAGTGTCATATTCTCCAATATTCCATCTAGAACTTCCACATCCCAGGGAGCCAGAATGGACATCTCGGAAAGCAAGAGAATTATCCTGCTGTTTCTGAAATGATTGAAAACTCTTTCAAAATTCTTGTTTTTATTCTCACCATAGATGATTATGAATAATGAACAAAAAGAAAAGCATTTTTTAATCCGATATATTTATTGGAAGCTTCCTTGTATAGGGTACTATGCTAGATGCCAAGGATATGGACCTCACAAGACATCTAAGGAGTCTAAGAAAAGTCAAAGAAGGCACAGCTTCTTATTTTATTGACCCAAAAGTAACATGATCAAGTATGTTCAGCAACCTTAGTTATTGGAGTCGGTTCTTTCCAAAAATTAAATCCACCGTCAAGAAACCAAAGTATGACACTGCTAAGAATGGTCAAAATTAATCATCATCCTTTTTTTTAATTCAGAAATTTATTTGTTGAACAATCAAATAAGTAATGAAACAATATAATAGAACAATTCTCAAATGGAAACTGCGGAAGTTGTTCCGGGCAATGGTGGAGAATTGTTTAGCTTCCCAGGGAGCCGCCTGGCCACAGAGGGCTCCCTTGAGTGGTATTTGTTTATGCACATAGTCACTTTGGTGTCTATTCCACAGGTGCTTTCCATAGATTATGTATTGTTTGCATACATTTTCACACCTTAAATCTCAAACCTTCCTCTGGGCTCTCTTGGGTTTCCCAGGAAGCCCCCCTCTCAGAGTTGAGCGGTGACAGGTTACTTACTATTCCATTGTCCCTTTCTCTCCTTTTCCAGAATCCTAGGGAATCGGGTGGCTGAGCTGGAGAAAAAATTAAGAACCCTGGAAGTTTCTGGTTTGTGGAGTCTTCCAGGTAAGCAGAACTTCATTAAAACGATTTTTGTGGATTTGTTTGGTTTCCAGTTTTTTTGTTTTGTTTCAGAGGAAACGCGCATAATTTGCCAAGAAGATTCTGTCTGTTAAATGTCCTTTTATTTGGAAAACATTCTTGAAGCATCTACTAGTGTTTTAAATTTAGAAACCATCTAGGGAGAGGCAGAGTCAGAAAAATACAAGAAATATTCAAGTTCTCCTCTGTGAGGCCCTGAAGTTTTGCTAACCTAAATTCTGAAATTGTCATTGTATATGTCTGTATATGTGTATTTTTAACCTTTGTGACTATAGTGAACGGTTTCATTTTTTATCTGTAGGAATCATAAAGATTTGTGCAGTTTAATCATCAGTCCTAAAACTGAATTAAGAACATACAAAGAATTGTCCAATTTAATTTCCAGTACTAAAAATCAAGGGCCAAACAAATTTTCTAACCCAAACATACTTCTGCTTTCCCCATCACATGTTTACATAACTGGAAAACAAAAATTTCCTTTTTTCCCATAGTTGTACAATGTGCAAGGGAACACTGGTTTTTCACTGTCATTAGTTCTATTTATCCCGTTGATTTTGATAAAATACCCCTTTTAGGAGACCCCAGCCCCCAGCGGTCCCCCTTGTCTTTCCACTCTGTAGAAACTTATATTTATCATTTTATACCACCTCCTCTTCCCCTGGAAGGAACATAGTACATGTATTTTTAGTAACTTACCCTTTCTGTACAAACTGGTCTCCTCTCCCCTTGACTCATTGGGCTGCTTCCCTGTAATGCATGATAAATGAAATTTGCCACAGGGAGGTGGACAACATCAAGTTTTCTTAAATGTGAATCTGAATAGCTGCCTTAGGTTGCCTGGAAGTGTGTTTCATAAATTGGAATTTTTAGCAGAGCTTCCTTGAGCTTGATGTCCAAACACCTAACAGAACCAATTAGTGGCAGGTGCTGTCCTGGGGATTTGAAAGATCGTTTTGCAGGAGACCCTCTTGATGCTGTTCAAACCTCATCTTCCACCAAAGGCCTCTCTCGTCGCACTGAACTCAACGCGGTCAGGAAAATTTGTGATTTATTTGTATAGTCAGATTCCCATTTCTGTGCACCTACTAGAGTTTGGATATTTTTTTCCCCAAAAATGATGTAGTAAAAATTTCCACTGTTTCATTTCTATGATTTCTGTAAAAAGATAAAAGTTGGATGAGTAAAGGAAGCTGAGAACTTTCTGTCTCTGGGTTGCTTGGTCCCGGTGGGGCTTACTGGCCATTATGCAATAACAGTTGTTTCTTTTCTTCTTTTTGCTGCGGGAAGGCCTGAGCTACAATGTGTCCGTAGGACTGGGGAGTATGTTCTTTTTTCCAAATATGTGCTTTTGTGGCTAATACCAGGAGTATGCTTTCTGTCATCCCTGCGTGTGAATAAGTAGAAATGCACTGTCTGGGTTTCCTTGGACTTTGCTGACTAGAAGAGTTGGTTGAAACAGAGAATTCAATGAGTGCTAACTTGAATGGGCCGCCTGAGTGGCTTCATGCCTTGCCATGGGTGCTCCCCATAGAATCAAGATGGGAGGGCCCGAAAAGGATCCCAGACCTGGTGCAGCTTATGTAACGGCTGTAGCCTGTCTCTTGTGCAGTGAGGAGGATGTTCCGGGGAAGCATCGTGCTATGATATTTTTGTGTTGTGATATTTTCAATCCCTGGTGAGAGTCGGGGTAGGGGAACTTCTTCCCCCACTAAGCCCCATCAATTCCTCCCAGTGCCATTGATGAGTCTCCATTTAAACTACTGAAACGTGGAGAGAGAGGCAGTGTGTTCTCCTCCTGCCCATGTCTTCCTCTACTTCCCCTCCTCGCCTCTTGCCTCCTCCTCGCCCACTCCCCTAGTAGGATCACTGTGTGCTGAGCAGAGGGCACCGAGTCTCAGTGCAGCGGAGATTGGCCAACTCTCTCTTAATCTCCCAGCACCTTCAGGGGTTGGTCCTTCTCCCGTACATCTTCCCGTCGATGCGGTGACACCTTTTTGAGCAGCAGCTTCAGGGATGCAGTGTCGTGCCATGTGTTCTGGCCACGCCCCTCGCCTCCTCCAAGCATCTGCAGTCGGGTTGAGGGATGACGTCAGACAGTGAGAGGGCCATGCCAATCGAGGGGGGAAGGTGTGAGGGACGATGGGAGAAGTCACTGAATGCTCCATCCAGGAGGCCAGGTGAGAGCATGAAGGTCGAGGATGGCAAATATGTGGTACCTGCTGCTCAGCACCCACTCCACGCCAGGGGCGGGCATTGCCGATGGATCCCTCGGCCCTGCCTTGCTGATTTCAGGTGTTGCCCTCAGTGGTTTCCCCTTTGGCTTCTGCAGGAAGCCATTCCCTGCAGAGCTGATGTGGAAAGAACATTTTCCCCTTTTCTGATCATTTTAGATAAGGAAGGAGGCAGGGAATTAGTTGGCACCTAAGCCGCGGAGGCTGGCATTAGAACCCAGGCCTTCAGTGGCTCATGCCGGGATCTGCTGGATGGCTCCATTCTGAGGAGACAGAACCTAGGCAGAGGAGACTGACTGTTCACGCAGCACGGTGCAGCGAGGCCACATCCAGAAGCAGAGCAAGCCCTGCTGTGAGCCTGACCAGCTGGCGGACAGCAGGAGCCCACCCCTTGCTCCCATGAGCACCAGGGCTGCTGGACTTGGAGCCACGATGTTTCCTGGCGGCCGCCTCCCTGCTCTTGGCTCTCTCAGCCAGCACTGGATGCTGCTTGCCAGAGTCAGGGCCAATTTGTGATCTTGCCGGGAAGTGGACGCATTTGACAAATGTCACAGCCTACAGAGAGAAGTTGTGGACGGCAAAGCCTCTTCCACACTCTAGAACTGTCGGGAATGGGTGTGGGACTATGCTGAGGACGGCGCCCTAGCAGGGAATGGCCCTCCACCTCCCAGCCTCCTGCCTCCCAGCCCCTTCCCGCAGCCCTCCTCCCACCTCTGCGGGCGCGTGGCGTGTGGACACCTCTGAGAAGAGGCCTCCTGCATGTGTTCATGCTCCAGAAGAAACACTGAAAGCCAGGAAAAAGTCTGGAGAGCAGGACTCGGTGCTTTGAGCTTTCCATTTCATCCTCTGCACTCTGGGTTTCAGCCTGAGGAGGAAGCTTGTGGCTCGAAAGTGCTTGGTACATTTTGGAGGCGGAGAGGAGAGTGTTTGTGCCAGAAGACATTGGTAGAGCTCCAGAATCTCAAACGCAAGCTGAATGAAGGGCTGTGCACATGGGTTGGACATAGTTTGTGGCCCTCACTCTGCACCCTCCATCCTCCAGACCTAGGGAGCCAGGTGGAAGGTGCAGCCACACCCAGCTCCAGCCCAACTTAATCAACGTCGGTGGGACCTGGACTTAATAACAATAGAACTAAGAGCCTTCCAGGAGAGGTTTTTGAATCCTTCAGACACTTAGCAAGAATAACAGAGCCTTGGTGTTTCACCTTAATACCAAGAAATAACCTCTCCGGGTAAGAGTCCAAGAAGGTACTTAGCTTCTCCCCGACCCTCTGGGCTGGGGTTTGGGAGAAGAGTGCCACTTTCCCTCTCTGCATGCCCGTTGCTCAGATCTTTGGAGAGGTTTGCTGTTGCTGGTCCCACTGTTTTTGAGGACCTGTGTTGTATGGAGGGTGGCTGGGTGGAGCCCACAAGACATTCCACCTAGAGAATTCCTCACTCAGCCACAGCCAGCTTCCACCTCTGCTCATAATTCTGATTCTTTGGCCACTGAGGCATGGGGCATTGGGAAGACTGGCCATAGAGGGACAGAGTGTATTCCTTGTTGAGTGCCCTGACGGCTGGATGTTTTCAGTTTACCTGCCGGAGAAAGATGGGTCAAGAAATGCAGCCCCATCCTTGAAGTGTGGACAGATTGTGTGTCCATGATGGAGGGGAACAAGAAATCCACCGTGAGGAACCTGCTACCAATGCCCGGAGACCAGAGCCTGGTCCGCATTAACCCATCAAGACTGCTCGTTTGCAGCATGAAGGGACTCATTCTCAGGACCTCCTAACATCCTGAACTGCAGATCAACTGCTGTCTTTGGGAAATAGCTCCAGTCCTGAGGATTTCTAGATCTTTCCCACATGAGGCAATAGATGTGCTGGTGCAGAATGTCAGGGTCGGCTCCTACCAGGTTCTGCTCTGCTGGGTGACTCTCAGGTAGCAGAGAAGCCAGAGGTGATGGCCTCCAATATCACACTCCATCCACCCGGGGCGGCAGCAGCACACAGACCACCAGCCTCGGGATCCCATGAACAGCTCAGCTGTTGACTCAGACATCGCCAGACGTCTATCAAGCCCTCACCACATCCCAAATGCTCTTACCTGGTCTTGGAAAGCAAGTTAACAGGGCATGGCCTATGGGAAGACAGTATTATGAGCAAGCGCGAGGGAGCCAGGGTTCAAGGATGGAACTATGTCCAAGGCTCGCCTGGT